>WBNQ01020092.1:34399-114340 GCA_013401375.1 Spizella passerina | reverse complement strand
GGCTGGCTGGCCCTCAGCATGGGAAATCTGACATCTCCCTGCTCCCAGCCAGCAGCACGGGCAGTGAGGGCATGGCCAAAGTAAAACTGCTCAGCAAAATGCCCTCTCAGTGCCTGAAACCTGGGTGGATATCCCTAACTGCTCAGGTTCCTGCACTCAGCTCCTGCCAGCTCAGGAAGGCACAGCAATTGTACCCCGAGATCTCCACGTGAAGCAAGGTATTCTATTGACTGCTCTGAAACACTCCAGCTGGCAGATTCTGCAATTACACAATTAAATTAACAATAAAGGCAGCAATTCTCAAGGCTACTCGAGCTTGCTACTTTCATTGTCTACAGAAAGGTGCCCGGGAGGCTAAAATATTTTGCTTCAAAAGGTATTAATAATTAACCCACCCACAAACAGATAAAACCCCAAAACAACAAAAACCCCATTTAAAAAAACCCCAAAAGCAAAAGCAGAAACAGAACAACAAAACCCAGCTCACAATTATATAAATTTCTGCTCAGCCATTCAGGCTTACTTATAATTACTGGCAAAGCACTAAGGGATTTAGGAGGCAGCCTAATATTGAAAAAGTTACTTCCAAGAAAACCAGGGCTTTTGTTTAACACAGCTCTAACAGACATCACCTTCTGGCTGTCTTAAAGAATGAGCAGCACCAGGGGAGTTAGCAGCTGGGAAGGGTTTATCAAAAGCTACAAGAATAGGTGCCAAGAAAAAAGAAAATCAGAAATACTGAACTTTTCATTTCTAATGGAACACATAAAGAATCCCTTATTCTCTTGCCCTTCAATTCTTACTTTTGAGGGGAATTATCACAAGTCTTGTATATCATGTCAGTGAATTACTTTAATATCCTCCACTGGCAATAACCATAAATCTTAACAGCTTGAATTACTGCATCTTTCTAGTCATGCTGACTCTCAAGCTGCTCAGTTTTTGTTTTTCTGCTGTAAATGTCAGACAATGAAGCTACAGCATTGTTGTTTACAGGGCTAGAAATTGCTTTAGATCCAAAGATCACAAAGGTTGATCTGACTGAATGAAACAGGCCAGCCTAGGTGTATGCACACAGACAGTTCCCTGCCTTGCTGAATCAGGACCTAACATGCTGCAGTACCTTGCAAAGGTACATTATTGCACATTATCAGGCTGGAAATTTCCATAGAAACTTCTTGATAACAACTGAGCACGTACAAAGAGCCAAGGAGAGACAGATAATGCACCATGAAGATGTACTGAAGACACCTGTATTTGAGTGTTTGTGCTGTAGGAAAGTGATTTTCTCTCAACAGTACTTCCCTGCCTCCCTCCCTTCTTATCTCCTCCTGCATCTCAGAATTAGATATTCCACTGGAAAAGCTGGATCACTGTTATGATCTCAGGAGCTATGGGGCTCCTGTCAGAACAAAGCAGGCAGACCTGAATAAATCTGAAATAAAAATCCCAGCTCAACCCGCAAAAGAACATCGTGACCTCTCAGCCACCATTGTCTCCTACCAAAACTACAGTTTTAGAAACAAAAGGCATTTTAATACTGGCTTTGTTTCCCAGACAGTCATCAGCCAGGGACTGGGAGACCACCAGCTCCCCCAGGGGAGCCCCAACCCCAAGAGCAGTGTAGTGACTGACGAAAATAACTGCACTGAAATAAAAACTCCAAACCCTGCTTTTCATCCTTGACTGAAGCTGCACTTTTCTCTCAGTCTTCCTTTGCCATCACAGTACTGCTGTATCCCACAGCCACACTCTCCAATGGGATAAACAGTGGAAAAATGACATGTGGGGACCTGCTGAGCCATGAAACAATATTTGCTCGTGCCAACTAGCAGCACAAAAGCCCTGAAACAAAAGCAACATCACATGTACCAGGACAGCTTTTGACACTCAGCATGACCACCAGAGAAGGGATATCTGCTCACAGCCATGGCTCCAGACTGATTTTCAACTCCCAATATTATTGTGAATGGATGAGCATGCCTTGTGTTAAGCATGATGCTGCACAGCACATTTTCAGCACCAAAAACTCTTTAGCATACCTAAATTCAGGCAAACAAATGCAATGTCAGAATAGACAAGAACTGTTGCCTTTGCTGCAGGACATAACATGCCTTCTGTGAACACCAAGTTCAACTACTAAATCTTTCTAAATGTGAAGGATTTTGAAACATGTCAAACTTTACCACCTGAAGTGTGTTTTCTAACGTGGCTGAGTTTAAACCACCTAACAAAATTTCATTTCCAAGTTGCAGAAGCAGCCTTATGGCCTCTCAGGCACTGGTTCTGCCCTGCTGCACCAGTGTTGTTTACACTTCAGCATTGATTTAGACTCCTGCAGCTCTGGGATTAGAGGCTATTTAGTTAATTGATGCAGCAAAACCAGAAGGATCTCACAACACTATTAATCAATGCACTTCATAACCAGAAGCTATTCTTCCTTTCATGGTTTTTTCTACTACAAAGGTCAGGAAAATATTTCTTGGGAGGGAAACCACCCCAAGAGAGACACACATATGCAATTGTTCACTTCTGAGAGCAATTCTGAAAATGCTCATAATAGCCAGAACTGATCCTAATCATAGAGACTAATCCCCTGTACAAGTCATTTTCTGTAACACTGGATTTTTTTTCTTCCCTGATACAGCTTCAAGATGCAAAATGTGTTTCTGCCCCATCTTCTCCTTTAACCACCTGAAGGCTCCCCAGAGTGTGAGCAGGGTGAGAACCCCCATGTGTCAGAACTGTAGACTCTAGATGTTTCCCCAGGGAGGGTAAGTTATATATAAATGGTGACTAAAGACAAGGAAGATGATAGTTCATTGGTCCCTACTCAAGAGTTCAATGACCTGGTGATGTTAAATTAAATGACATGAAGTGCTCTCCTCCTATTGACAGGTACTGGGCTGGAGTGACACAATCTGTGCTTGCTTATCCTGAGAAAATGAGAAATAGGATAAGGAGGGAAAATAAATAAATGAAACAAAAAAAAGGGCTGCTGAACAGTCATCCACACCCTGAAATCTGAGGTAAGAGAAGCACATGGATGTGAAATGGAGGGAAGAAAACAGAAGGTTAGTGGTGACACTGCTGGTAGCAGAGATCCCCAATGTAATGTCGCTCTGAGCTGTGCTGCTTCACTGACTCTAAGGCACGGATGGCCACATCTCTGCTGCTGTGTGTCCAAAGGAATGAATCCCAACTGGACATGCTGGACAGGATTGTGCAAACATGCAAGCATAGCAACAGTGCCTCCAAAGCCAACTCAGCTGTTGCTTATCTTGTCCCCCAATGCCTCTGGTTTTAGAGGCAGGATGTACAGTTAATCCATCTAAATGTGAAGAATGGTGACTGCAGGGCTGCAGGGCTGCTATTTTACAGGGCAATCATCTAACCTTCACTGTATAGAACATGAGGTCAAAGTATGGCCTTTCTTATAGCATAACATCTTTCCTCCACTGCAGAAATTCAGGGTTTTTCAGGAAGGAACTCAGGGTGTTCATTAGTTTATCCAGAAACGATTCTCTGCTAAAACACCCAGTACTGCACTGGCCCTTTCCTTTATCCCAGGATATATCCTTATATCAGGCAGACAGCTCCATGTGGCTGGCTCTGTGGAGCCTGCAGGGCTCACTGCTGCACAAACCCAGCAGATGGGACCCTGCAGAAGGCCATGGAAAAGTACCAAGCCCATGCCAGTGCATGAGCATCGAGCTCATTCCACTCTAACAGAGTCCTGCCAGGCGTGTGGGCACCCTCTTCCCAAGGAGCAGACAGTGCCCTACAGCAGGGAGGGCTAACTAGGAGGACTAATTAAGAGGGGGAACAGAAGGACAAGATGCTGTGGATGGTCTTCCCACAGAAGCCTACAGCATGGAGAATTTCCCCAGACAGGTGACTTCTTACAGCCCAAAGCAGTCCTGCTTAAATACAACCTGACTTCACCTGACTTATGAGTCCCTGAGCCACTTCCTGACAATTATGGGGCAGCAAACAAAAGTGTACTGGGAAACTATTCTTTATTCACACTAGCTACACATATAACTGAGGAATGAGGGTCACTTCTGTCCTCTTTAAAACTATATGGCTATTACTGACCATGTTGCACACAGTCAAATATGCATTTTCTGAAGCTGAGTGCAGAGCTCCTGCAGCTGCACCAGGCTGTCCCTGGGACATGCCCAGCCTGCCTCTCAGCTGTGAGAGTAGCTCAGAGGTTTCCACCACCCTAATGTGACCAAAAGGCCACTGCAGCCCAGAATGGGACCTCTTTTGGACACTGGAGAGCCAGCAGAGCAAACACGTGTGTCTGCCTGCACCTGTCAGTATAAATGTCTCCTCAGACTGCTTGCTATGTGTAGGACAGCCAAGAGCACTGCACAGAGGGGCACAGGCAAATACTCAGATGAGCTGCATGGCTGGGGAGGTTGGTGATTCAGCTCTGGCCAAGTCTAAAGAACAGGTTCTGCAATGTCCTGCTACTGAAACCAACACCAGGTAGAAACTACCTCTAGGAAGGCAACCACATTCATCTGAGGAAATTGTGCAAAGAATGAACCAGGGCAGATCTCATCTGCTACTGGGTGATCTGACAGATAAGAACCCTGACTGATTCTTCTTTAAAATACAGACTGAGGATACGTTACAAAAGTATAAACCTGGAGAAGCTCCTGGGATTTTAACAAAACTCTTTCAGGTTTACATCAGAATATGTTATTGAAATCAGCAGTTGGTACAGTTGGAATTACACTGTAGAGAAATCAGATAACAATGACTTTTCCCTCTGCCACAGATTATGATCAGCTGAGCTGCAGCCAGACATGATGATGGACTCAGCCCTTTCTGAGCTGTCAGTGCAATGTGATAATATTGCTGGGCAGTCTGACACACCTGGACATTCCTGGGATGCAAGCACAGCACCCAGCTCGTGGCACACACCTGGCACAGAGCTGTGAAAGCTACTCCTCTGCAACAGAGTGCAGCTCAGATTGGGAGACCTGCTTCATTTAGCTGATTTGATCCACTACAGCCCAAGTATTTGATCTCAGCTGATTTCTTGCCCAGCTAAAGGAATGCCTCCAAGATCCAGACAATGCATGAGGAATGTAAGTGCAATCAACACTGAGAACATTATCTTTAAATTCTGAGCAGTGTACCCCATTAGGGAGCATAAAACCTCTTCTGCAAAGGGTCTTTGCTTCAGGACATGGATCTTAAAAAGCAATACTGTGAAGTGGGAGGTGTCATTGCTGGGGGTCTCAAAAGACATCCCCAAGCACCTTGAAAATCCAGGTCTCTTACTTAGGAGTCCAAATATTTAGGCAAAACTATTTTTAGGCAAGTAAATTTGAAATGGACCACCACGGCATATGTTTATTTCATGTTAGAAAACAGTTCCCTTACTCAATAACTAGATCAATCCCACTTACCTTCAGTGAAGCACAGTAATAGGATACAATCTAAACCTCTATTGATCTAAATATTTGGCAAGAAATAGGCTTACTGCTCAAAGGCTGAGCTTGACATTAAACACCCAAGTTTATGTATCTTCAGTTTTCAGAATATATTCTGCAATAATTTATTATGAGGAATGTTTCCCTGCTGTGATTTCAGTTTCACCCTGAAATCAATTCCTAGCCCTGTCTGGAGGCTCATGGCTCCCTGGAAGGAAATATTTCATGTGACAGTGGTGCTCATACCTTTGTCTGTGCATCAACAGCAGCTCCCTGGTTAACCAGAACCTCTGCTACATTGACCCTGTCCTCTTGGGCAGCCAGGTGGAGGGGCGTCAGTCCGCTCTGGAAACCAGAAACAACAAGTAACAATCTCCAGAGGAGGCACACAGACTACTAAAATGCAAATTTAGGTATCAATAAAACTCTAAACATCCTTAAAGTCACACATTCCTCTTTCACAGTGTAAGGTGCTTCATTATCACACTGTTGATCAGCAGGAAAGTACAATTCAAAAGCCAGGAAGATTATGTTTCTTTATATGTTTCTTTAAGACAAAGAACATTTCTCCATGCAGTGTTGCATGTGGGACAGCAAATTAGAGCACTTTAAGGAAAAGTCACACAGTATTTTTTCCCCTCCTAATTTACTTCTCTACAATGAGTCAGACTTTAAAAGCAATATTGAATCATTGTTTACATTTCTGCAAGGTTTTTACAATCACTCAGTTTTATCCTTACCTTTTACTCCTCTACTTGATCATTTTCAGAAACAAACCCCCAAGAATAAAACTTCATTTCTCTGAGATCAGGCCCATTTCTCTCTGCTCAGGGAGTATACAGACTTGATAGAAAATGCATACTGATAGCAATTTTTCTTATTTAAAACTCAAGATCTAAATATCCTTAAAAACTCAGAAAACGATGCAACTTTCTGCCACATAAAAGGGGTAGAAAATAAACAGAGAAGGAGAGAGAATCTGCCGAGGAGATGTTAGGAAAGAGAAAGAATATCCTTTCCTTGCAAATTATGGTTAATTTTCTCTCCTGTTCCTACAGGCATAGCACCAAGGACAGAAGAGCAAGTGGTAGCAGTTGTTTCCTAAGTTTCCTACCCTTGAATCCAAACCCATATCCATGGTGCATGCCCTACCAAGGCCAGTTATTCTGATGATAACAAAGCTTAGGTGTGTCACTGACACAAATATATAACATTAACCAACTATAAACTACCTAATGGAGCCTGGATATTAATGGCCAAACCTTCTAAAAAGATTGAGTAAGTGCTTAGTATGGGGGCTCTGAGTATGCAGCTCCAAACCATCCTGTGGGTCCTGAAGAAATAAATGCTCTTTTTACTCCCATTGCAAAGCTGCAAAAATCAGAAGTCAGTGGGCTTTAAACATCTGGCTTTGAATGTAGAGGTGCTGTGCTCTGAGGAAATGTGCATCCCTGAGAGAGCACAGAGGGGAATTACTCCCCAAAGGTGGTGTTATCAGCACAATGAGAAACTGGAGATTACAACTGAAGAGATTGCTGGATGCTGCAGGTAATTAACCTCTGCTGGCACTGAATCAATGTGCCAAGCACTTCAATCATGCTGCCTGTATTAGCCTCAGCAGCAAAATGGGATAGCCAGTGGATGCAGAACATGTAGGTGGAAAATTTCCCTGTGGGGATACTGCATAAGCCCCTATACAACTGAGACTTGTGAAGAAAAAAATCCACATCTGCAAGAGAAGCTTTCTGAAGGAGGACCCACAGATAATCAAACTGGAAAGTTAGAAGCAGGAAAACACAGCAGACCTGTGCAGAACACCCATTGCCTCCCTCAGAGGATACTGACTCTTCCTACCTGCTGAGAATAAGAAATACTTTCCATGAATAAAAATTTCTATAGCCCAATCTAGCCAAACAAATCCATTCTGAAACTGCACTTGACAATGTCAAATAAGAATATCTAGTGGGGCATTTAAAGAATTAAGGCTGCACATTTGCTAGAAACATTACTATAGAGCAGAATTAATGGCCTATGAATTCACACATAAACTAAAATACATCAACTTTCCTATCACCAGGAGAAATGACACCAAAAGTCACTGTGGGCTAAGGAACATACCCTGGGGAGGAAGAACCACTTATATTAAGGAACAAAATCCCAGAAAAAGTTATTGTTATTATCCCATTAAAAAAGTCACCATCCCTGAACAAGTCAGCTGTTACTGGGAGATGGTAATATTTGTTACCATTTGCTCGTACATGCCACATTAAGTTATAAAATATTTTAGTGTCAAAAATGTTACAAATAAAAAATACAAAAAAGGGAATATACAATTACAAAAAAATTACAAATACAAAACAACAAAAAAAAACCAAACGGAAATTACAATTACATATGTAACAATTGAAAAATGGGCAGGCATACTCCTGGAGGCTGATAAATGACGGGTGCCAGTCCCAAAGCTCCCCTGTGGGGAAGATATTTTCTCTCTGGCCACGCTTTGGCAGACCAGCATAAATTAATGCCGGATTGATAAACTCCCCTGCAGCATGAGTTATCACCAAACCCTGGGCACTACAAAGGCTCCTTCAGTGTGACAAGGCACGCTGCTCTTTGCTAGCACAGACTGTTGCAGACAACTTTTATGAAAAATCCTTTCATTAGGATTTTTCATCCTGAGAAGCTGAGAGGCCTCAGGAACAAAATGTAAACATTGATTATCTGCTGCTGTGGAATGCAACAGGTGCATCTGTGATTGGTCCATGTTGGATGTTTCTAATTAATGGCCAATCACAGCCCAGCTGGCTCGGACATAGAGCCCGAGCCACAAACCTTTGTTATCATTCTTTACTATTCTATTCTGAGCTAGCCTTATGATGAAACCTTTTCTTCTATTCTTTTAGTATAGTTTTAATGTAATATATATCATAAAACAATAAATCAAGCCTTCTGAAACATGGAGTCAGATTCTCATCTCTTCCCTCATCCAAGAACCCCCGTGAACACCGCCACAAGAGACGATGATGTGCGTTCAGGCACCTGCAGCGGCTTTCAGTGGGCAAAACAAAACTGCAGGGCCCTCTCCTCCTGATCCCATTTTTCACAGCCTTACCTCGGGCAGGGGGACACCCACCTTGTTGCTGAGGTTGACGTTGGCGTTCCTGGCGAGCAGCAGGGACACCATGTCCACGTGCCCGTCCTGCGAGGCGAGGTGCAGCGGGGCGATGCCCTGCCGTGTGACGGCGTTGGCGTCGGCGCCGTACTCCAGCAGCGTGGTGGCTATGTCCATCTGGTTCTTCTTGGCAGCGATGTGCAGGGGTGTGTAACCGTTCTGCCAACAGAGAGCACTTCGCTGAGAGCTGCTCATTCAACAGGGTGATAAATCACTTTTCTCTACCTCCCCAGCTCTGTGAGTAATTATGCCATCAGTCCTAAAAGTTCTGTCAAACTCAGTCAAATGCAACGTTAACAAGCTGTATGAACCAATGTATCCGACCTTTAGGCAATCTTTTTTTTTTTAAGTACTGCTAAAAAGAAGAGTATTCTGAAGTAAATTTTCAAATTTGGGAAAAAAAATCTTTTCAGGAAAAGACAATCTATAGAAATAGAAGTTTGAGTTTTGTTTCATGGACATTTGCTCCTTTTCCTTAAATGTACATAAAATCTTTAACAAAGAGAAGAGCAGGATGTGTGTTCATAACTCAGAACAGCTGTTATTGTTTGGGTTTATTTCCCATTTCCCAGTGTGAACTAAAGCATCATGCACATGAAATACGGCCTTTCTTGCAGCATTTACCCTAAACCTTACTGACAAGCTGGTTTTTTTTTTCAGATCAAGGGAAAACTGAAGCATATAACTTCAGAGTCATGCATTCCTTATCTTTTTATTCCTTCCAATATGTGTACCCAGGGAGCCCACTACTAAAAATAAAAATGCAGTATCTATTGCCTGATACAATTTTGTAACTCTAAAAAGGGACAGAGAGGCAGAAAATAGATAAATGGATATAAAGAATAACTGATCAGCACACAAATACCAAAACTCTGATGGAGATAGGACCAGGTTTTGGTACAGATTGCAATGATTGTTTAGTCAAGAACTTCCTGTCTTTCAGAAATTTATTAGCCCTCATTTTTAAGTAAATGACAAATGTGCACACATTTGCACTTGAAAAAGAGACAAAGTCAGGGGGGATGAGACCCAAGCTGCATAAACCATTTTGTATGGCATCATAAGTACCATTTGCATCTCAGATTACCCAGCCCAATAAAATCCACCTAAAGGCACAAAGCATTCACATGGCTGGGCTCCTCCCTGCACCCACAGGGCAGCTGGTCTGAAAAGGAAGAGATGCAGAGCAATGCAGGTATGAGAAGGGAATAAATACATGGGGGCTTCAATAGGAACCTGGCAGCAAGAGATGCTCAGCACTAGTTTCATGTGGAAAAGGTTCTGTAACCTTCAAAATTCAGATTCAGTTCAGATCTTGGATATGAAAGTATTTGAAAATGACACTCAGGAAACACAGCGCCACAATCAATAAAGGAAGCACATGGCCACTGAATTTTCACTTTGAAGATAAAGGGCTTCAGGAGAAACAGGCATAATCCTCTCCCTTAGACTTCCTGCATGACACTGCCATGTAAAACAACCACTGCCACACGAGCACCTAATAAATCCTAAAGACTACATGCTAAATCCTGCATATCTGCTAAAACAACTCCTTGAAATGGAGATCATATTTCATTATATAAAATAACAAATGCAGTTTCCAAGCCTTTTCCTCAGAAATGGGCATATATTGCTTTCAGTGGAATGGACAGCAGCAGGTTGCCAAGAGAAGGCAAAAAGAGAGCTGAAAAATAAAAGCTGAAATTCAGCTCAGTCCCAGCCTGCATCTTCTCCTCATAAGGGCAGCACTCTGTCACGATGCATAGATGGAGAAAGGAACAGAGAAGTTCAGAAGGAAGGGTATTGGGTTATTCTGCTTGCCAGGGAAAAGAGCAGAAAAGGGGAAAATGGTTAAAGATGAAAGGACAGAGGAAAACTAAGGCTTTGGGGATGGCATGATAAGAAAGAAAGGCACTGTAAAGTGGATGCTACAGTCAAATTAGGGATAAGCCACACATGAAATTAGGCACAATTTTTGCCTATGAAAGAGAAAAATGGATCATCAGGATAACTGTACCACAGCACTAGACTCTGACATGCTCATTTCCCATACCCTGTCACTTATCACTCTTCAAGGCAAATTTTGCTGGGCTTGGCTAATGAGCCACTCTTAAATTAAGATCAGTGTTAAAGACAGTAGTGCCACAGGAAAGGCAACCACTGTGGAGCCAGTGATGAGATATGACATAACATTTATTTACTGGACCACATTTACAAAAAGTACAGGAAATCATCTGCTGTTACCAACATCATCTTTTGGATGAGTGCACAGTGGGTGCCCAAAGCAACAAACATGTTATGGTTAATTTTATTTAGTATTGATGCTCTGCTGGCTGCTGCTGGCTCACTTGCTGCAGAGCACTAACAAATGCTTTCTTTTAGGCACACTTACAGCTGGCACTTGGAGGCCTGAAGTGGCAGCTGCAGAACTGCTCTGTTACAGATGGAGAGGCTGAGGTGACCTGACACGAGGGTTTGTGCCATGCTGTACCACAGTCTGCACGGCTTCCACCTTGTTTGGACTTCCCAAGCCCTCGGCAGGGGCTGCTGCAATCCCTGCCCCTACAGGATGCTCAGCTCCCACTGGCAGCTTCTTTCAGTGAAAACTGGGTCAGTGCCTTCTCATCCTCTCCAGAAGGCCCTTCCTTCCCCCCAGTGGCATTTGAGAGTGCTGTGCTGCAGCAGTGAAAGATCAGAGATGCCTCTGGCTGCCCCCACCCCGGGGCACTGCTCTGGCAGATCGCCGCTATCGACAGCATTGATTTGAAGCTGTGCTGCTGGCAGCCTGTGTTTATTTAACTTCCCCCTCCTTGCACTACCAACTCTGGGACCCCCACTCCATCCCCTCCTGCAGCCATGCAGAAGGGCTCCAGTGGATGGCTGCACTCAGCCATGTGTGAGAGGAAGGCACTGCCCATCTAACTACAATACTGGCTTTTCCATTAGCTCTCCTTTCTCCACAGGGCTTTTCTTTTGCAGATTTAAGGAAATTGTCTGGGTTGCTTCAAATGAGGTATTTACACTGCACTTAATCTGCTTTAACCTACATATGTTTCCATCCTGCTTTACCTAATGTTCCTGCTCAAATATTGATTATACTCTGATTGATTATAGTATTTATCCATCCCACACTTAAATTGGGATCCACAAAAGAAATAGTTTGAGCTTCTCTAATTCTCTTTGTTTTATGCACTACCAGAATAAATTTACATATTTATTCTTTCATATCCTCTGAAATCTTACACTAGGCATTGTCTTGCCTACAGTAAATTACAATCAAAGCAGGGCTGTAACTACTTTTATTTCTTGCCAGTCCATTTACGCTGGGCTAGAAATACTTTTGTGAATCACATGAAAAATTACATATATTGTGCTGAGATACTTATCTGGCCTCAGATGTCATCCTGTGGCACAAACAGAAGTACCCATGCATAGCTGGGCTTCAACCCCAAGCTTGCCCTGCAAAGCTGCCTAGCTTGGAGAAGTTACTTAAGAGGCTGGACAAATGAAAGCAAGGTTCAGCATTTTCTGAGACTGAAACTGGTGATTTAAAGTGTTTCTCCATCCTTATTTGCTTTTTTTTTTATTGCTGTTTTATTCACCTGCAGGACTATTCTTAGCAGCTTTATGTGGACGTGAGACATTAACAAACAAGGTCACCGAGCCTCCTGTAACTGCAAACACACACAGCCTAGAAAGAACAGGGGTAGACAGGGAATAAAGTGACATAAAAAGCCTGGGTATTGCTCCCCAGAGTGGCCAGTACTTGTACCTTGGCAGAGGCGTGAGGTGAAGCTCCCTGGTCCAACAGGAGGAGTGCCACCTTTTGATTATCGTAGTGTGCAGCTACATGCAGTGGTGTTAAACCGCTCTAGAAACACATGCAGAACAAACAAGTGCTGTTACAGACCCTCTCCAGGGGAAACTCAGGGGTTTGGAAAATTCCAGTAGATAAGGTGAATAAAACACATTTGTTACTCGTTTGTGTATCCAGAGTCTTTGGGAACTTTTAGCATCAAGAAATAAAACAAATTTGGAAATTCTTCCTGAGCCGTGAAAGCCCCATTTGCTCTTCCCAGGGAAGATGAACAGAGAAGCACAAATCTGTGCTTCCCCCAGGGTAAGGAGGTCACACCCTTGGCAATGTTTTCCTTTTACTGCAGTGGATAAGTAAACTGCCCCTTGGATCTGTAAAAATCCAAGCTGGGCTGGTTTAGAAAGCTTGAGGTCCTATTGGCCTTTGCCCCCTGCCCCATCATGAGAGCTGGGGAAGCAGAGGCAGCTACCCAAATACTCTGATAAGGACTGTAAATAGTCTGGGCAGGAACACAGGGGAATGGTCTGTCTCCATTGCCCTGGATGTGAATGCAGAGCACATCACTTTGTTGTCAATTAATGACAATAAAAGTCACTTTGTCAAGAGTTTGCTGGCTCCTGGCAGCCCCAGCAGGGACTGGAATACCACATGAAACCAATTCCAGCGAAATCCAGGCTGTGGATACTAGTGTGATGGTAAGTAAGTAGGAGGACATTAATAAATTATTGTCTGGTTTGAGATATTTGCTGTGCAAGTGGCAGTGGTTTTTTCTATCCTACCTTTCCAGAAGCATCAGGAGATGCATTCTTCTGAAGCAGGAGGTTGGCTACCTCGATTTTCCCGTACTTTGCAGCCACATGTAGTGGAGTGAATCCTTTCTGTAAGAGAAAGCAGGAATATAGCAGCCTTGGGCACTCCTTCTCAGGGCAAACCAGGTTTGTCTCTGATCTGCAAGGATGCAGCTGCTTCCATCCACCCCCTTACATAGTGCTGAGTACAGGCAGCAAGGCTGCAGATTCCCAGCTGCCCTGTGGGGTCTGGAAGCCCTTCCCTTTCAAGGCAAAGCACTATCCCCCTCCCTTGCAAGGCAAAGCACTATCTACTTTAAACAAGGGACGACTCTGTTCCTTTCTTCACACTACCAAAGACCCAAGGGCAAGCCTATCAACACCCGCCTGGAATTTCTGCCCTGCATTCCTTCCATTCCAAGAAAATGCAAGTCTGCTCACTGGGATGTGCTAAACATCAGGGCCTGAGGTAAAAGCATGAAGCTTTGCACCCTTTTAATAAACGTAGCTCACACTTAGACTGTCCGTGCATATGGCTCTTGCAGCATTTAGTTCACAAGCAGCCCTTGCTGCAGGTGTGCTCTGTGATTCTGCCGCTCCTGCAGCTCGCTCACCTTGGTGATGATAGACAGAGATGCCCCATGATCCAGAAGAACAGAAGCCACATCTTCGTGCCCTTCCCTTGCAGAGAGGTGCAGGGGGGTGTAGCCTGACGTGGTGGCTGCGTTGGGGGATGCTCCCTGCTGCAGCAGCTGCTGCACAATGTCTGCCTTGCCCAGGCGGGCAGAAATGTGCAGTGGGGTCTGGTCATCCTAAACACACAGGGAACAACACAGGCATGCTTGAGAAAACTGCCCCTCACACCGGGACAGGAGATATTTGTCCACATTCTGTCACTTTTAAAAATTAAAGACGTTAATTCTGCTGAGGTCTTAGCTAGGGAATGTTGCACAGTGGCTTTCTCCGTGTCTTATCACAAAGATACCTTGCTCTCTGTTAGTGAACCACAAAATATTCCAGACAGTGACATAATCCATAAAAGTTCATAAATTGATCAATTTTCTTCCTTATCTGGATTTGCCACACTTTGCTTTGCAGGCCTTTCTGGAAACAAAGCTAGTGCATAATTCTGTTCCCTCACGTCTTGATCTCTTTTATACTTCACAGCAACATTTAATAGCTTAATCAATTTTTGCCTGCAAACTTGCATAAAGTATAATAATTTTTGTGCTTTTTTTAACTGGTGAATGATTGTTCGGAATTTTTGCAGTTAAATTTTCCATAAGTGTAACTGATGACAGAGCATGGTGTAGAAATTAATTGTCACTTTCTACTTTTCATTCAGAAGACAATAATCAGAATAGTTTTAAGTATGGTGTTTCTCTGTCACGAATCTCATGGTTTATTTCTTTTCCTTCACTGAAAATATGACGGTGTTGTGACCTTGTTCTGAGAGTTTAAGAGGTAATTTCTCACCTCTTCATTATTTGGTTTTGTATTTTTGTCCTCCCCCTTTTCTGTTGTACAATCTTTGGATTAAGCACACTATCACAACAGTGTGGCCAAGCATCTTTTGATCCCTATTTCCCCCTGTTGAATTTCCTACCTTTTGAGAACTGTCCTGCAGTTCTGGGCTGTTCTCTGCAAGGGAGACTTCTGCCCATGCCCATCCTACAGGAGTGATTTATACCTCTGGATTTAGGATGGGAGCATGCCAGGATATAAATGCTGCTCCTCTGCAGGGTAATTCTCCCCTGACTGGGGGAGCATCTTTGTGGTTCTTAAATGATTCCAGTTTGTGCCTCTTTCCCACAAATTTCTCACAGCTGATGTTAGCACTGGTGTATAATCTACTGCGTGCATTTAGTTGTTATTTATGATAACAAACTGATCACAGGCAATGGCAGTTTGCACAAATTAAATCATTCTGTGAATTTACTCAGAAAATATTTGCATGACTGCTTCTGAGCACGAGCTGTTCACTTCAAGATTGTCTTTGGAGATTTACAAACCACATGAATCAGTTCTGTTGTCAGGCTCCTTGCAGATATGAAGTCTATCAGCTAGAAATATTTAGTCAGAGTTCCTTATAAGTAGATAATCTCAACAGCAAACTTACTTGTGACCCATTCACAGATACATTCACAATGAAAAATAGTTTGAGTTTTTTTAGGTTATATTCATTTTATGATCATTTGGGGAAAAAATATTTCCTGAGTTTACCTATTAAGACTGCTATTTATTGCACCCATTTATCTCCTTGCCCTGCCTGTTTCCTGGAACTCTTTGGTTTCCATAATTTGGCATGCTCCTTCATGCTTCTTAACCATTTCTTTTTCCTCCACCCTTACCTTCCAAAGCTGCAATTGTTTCTATAGGATCTGTTCCTTCTTTCCAGCCCTCTGCTACATCCCCTCACTGTGCCTCCTTCCTTTAGGTGGTGTTCTTTACAAGTCTAACTATTTTTGAATACATAGAGGCTGTTGCTTTGGGGACATGACAGGAGGCACCAGAAGCCGAGGGTTTCCAGTTCTGCTGAAATAACAGAACTCCTCTCCCTCCTCAAATCCCACTTCAAAACAGAACTCTTCAAACCCATGATAACTTATATTAAAAACTGGGATGGTATCAACCTGACATCTCCTGCCTTGTCTCTTAGAGATCACTCATGGCTACAGTAGGAGGGTACATAACAAAATATCAGTGGGCACCACAAAGGCTTGGCCTCACGAATGACACAGCCAAGATGAATGTGAGTGCCTGCCCTGCCCAGCAGGGACCATGCTGGTCTGTTCCACCTGGGCCATGTCCTCACCTTGGCTTTGGCCTCCACCTGGGCTCCGTTCTGTACCAGGTACCTGACGACCTCAGTCTGGCCAGCCCTGGCTGCCATGTGCAGCGCTGTCTCTCCTCTCTGCACACAGAGCAAAGACAGAACAGAGTCAGACACACTGCAGGGAGAGCAAACACCAGCGTGCTTCATAAACACAGAAATACCAGGGACACAGCTCAGAATCATCTCCACCAGAAAACACTGTGGCAGCTCTCTGTAAGATGTAAGATTAAATCAATGTTTGACCTGACACTGTGTGCTGCAAAGCAATTTATTACAGGGCCAGTTTCCCAACTCAGTAGTGCCTTTGTCATTATTTTTTTGCTGAAAAGAGACAGTGCAATTTTTATATTGCTAACATTTTATTAGCAATGTTAAAAAATATATCCGGAATTTAGTAAAAAATGTATTTCAAATTTTGTATATTCAGGCATACAAATATTTGGCTTTCTTTCTGTAATGCCTTATGCCTCTACTATCATTTGTTATCTGACAAGCACTGAAGTAACTGATCAAGAAGGAAAAAAATCATTACTGAGTACATTCATCTAAGGCTTCATGGACTTAATAAAAGACAAATCCAAGGAAACCAGAACAATTCAGGAGGGAAAGTGGATTCTACCTTTTTGGGTATTAATGTGTTTATGGTACAAACATCTGCTAATTAACAAAAGGTGCTGCATTTTTACACAAATTAATAGAATCAGCAGGTGAAGACTTTTACAACATGTTTTCTTCTGGCTGCACCTGTGTATGGAAAGTGAAAAGGAGGCCAAACTGATAAAGAGGATCAAAATGCTTCTGCTTCTCTTCCACTTCCCAACTTTCACATACCCATCTAAGAGCAAGTTCAGTTTTTACACATGCCCTGGGAGCCTTGGGGCATGCAGCACACAGCCAGCAGAGGAGGCTGGATGGACACAGGCAATATGTCCCCACAATCTGCTGCAATCTGTTGAATTTGCCTTAAATGGCAGACCCCCAGGGTCTTGGGTAAACAGTGCTCAACAGTCAAGCACAGATCTCAAAAATCACATCTGAGAAGCTACAGTATGTTCTCATAATTGTTTAATTCAGAATAATAATAATTCAGAATAATACTTCATATAATTCTTTACTTCAGAAAAATCAAGAGATTAGAGCCTGCTTAGGGTCAAGCCCCTTTGGAAATTTCCTCAACCTGCCAAGGGTCTCCCAGGTAGGAGTCAGCAGGCTGCACTTTGCCATGACTCCAGCACAAGCCACAGGTTCTATGGAGGTGGGTGGTGGACAGCAGAATCAGGCACTCCATCCCAGAACTGCTCCCAGATATTATCAAACATTCATTCCCAGTCCTGCCTTGCTGTAAGGAAACCTGAGACTCACCACATTGGTAGTGTTGGGGGATGCTCCATGATGCATTAGCTGTGATACAATATTTACATGTCCCATGAAGGCAGCAACATGGATTGGAGTTAGGCCCGACTGAAAAACAGAACAAAGTTCAATTAAAATGCTTATTTCCACATACCTTTACAAGAACGTCGTGAGGAAAACGTAAATTTTTCTAAAGTGAGTAAACCCTGCTGCTTTCTCTTCTGAGAGGGTTTTATCTTCCTAAAACCATATACATGTGCTTAAATGAAAAGGCACACAGGATTGGGAACACCTATGAGTGTGGTTAGTGAGCAAATATATAAATGTTCTAGGAATTCAGCAGTTCTTCATCAACAAAATCAACCACAGCTAAGCAAGATTAAGATTAGGCATTTGCTAAGTATTGTCTTGGAACATGAAAAAGAATATATAGAAGCATTCCTGGTACGAAGGCAAGCCTTTCTGAAACATTCAGGTTGTGCTAAAAAGATCACCATCATGAAGCAGCATCACTGCCCTTACACAGGATATGAGAGCCCAACTGGAGAGAAAGAGAGGGAGAGAGGAGAAGAGGGGGAAAAAAAGGAGCAGTCATTCAGCAGGGCATGAACTCAAGGATTTTGCTTTGAAAATCCAATCAGTAGTTAATATTTCCCCACGTGGAATCACCCTAAAGCCTCCTCACAGCTGCTCCTACACAGCTGTACCAAGAGCCAGCCTCCAGAAGGGACTTTTGCTACCAAGAGCAGGAAAAAGCTCAGGGGATCTCTGGAAATCCCCATGATTTAGGCACTTTCCCCACAGATATATACAAGTCCCAGAGGGGAGAAGTGAGGAAAGCACTTCTCTTCCTTTCCCATGCACAACAGCAAACATGAGCAGGAAGGCAGAATAACAGGCTGAGTGTGTAAATTCTTTTACCTGTTTCAAACAATTTAGTAAATGCTTCTAAGAGTTTTTAAACACTAGTCTGGAGCTACATGAACTTAGCCAGAGCAGACTCTTCTCCCTCAAGCAAGCCAGGAAGGGATCTGTATGGTTTGCTGCTGAATAGTTATAACAACCCCACACACATTAAATCAAACTCCATTCTGTGGAGATGAACTATTCCCCATGGCACCTTGTTTAATCCATGGAATTCCCTGTTTTTTTCTAACATGGCCCATTCCACTGTGGCCACACATTCATAGATGTGATCTTTGCTCCCCTCCTAACTTGGTACAATATACACGCATGGAGATAAAAATTCCCATAGGTACTTAGTCAATCTCAGAGTTGTTCCAAAGACTGGGTGCAGAGTATCTCATGCTGACTGAAGTGAGAGTGTACTGATTTCTGTCTAGCTGATTTGTGATGTCCCATGATGGTGGGAGAACAGAACTTCTTTGTGGAAAGCCAAAAAAAGGTCTGAATTAAACCACCCTTTAAAACAGGACTTGAGTGAAGCATAGTCATGCTTTGATGTCTGTAACAGAGCAAATTTCTTCCTTAAGGCCTTAAATTACAGAAAGAAAATTGGCAGAAATGGTAGATTTTAGGAAGTTATTTTTGTTATATTTCACTTCATATTCTCCCTATAATCCCAACAAATATCAGTAATTTGTGATTCATTAGAGTAACTGACTTTATTGGTCAGTTTTATTATTTCATAATATATATTTGAAAATAATTGTTGACTTAATTGGTCCATGCTCTTTCAGAAATACTGAAATATTAATCAATACAGATGCAATGAATTTTGTAAGAAAAGCAAATACAAGCATGGAAAGACCATTTCTTACCTCAGTTACAGCTTGAATTGATGCACCGTGCTTTAGAAGAAGTTCCATTACTTTTATTCTGTTCTTCTTGCAGGCAATATGAAGAGGTGTGAAACCATTCTGGAAATCAGAAAGAACAAATTTTTGATGCCCTCGTGTAGTTAAAAAGTAGAACTGAGTATGGAATTCACAAAACAGATTTTTATGTTTTAAAGGAACAACTCCCAAATTTATTTTTGCATTACTACATTTTTCATGTAATAGAAAGTAAACATTTATAAGATTAAGATCTATTTAATGTATCCAGTTTTAATTATTAAATATATTGCCCACTCCAATAATTAATTCATTTTAAAATATCTCAGTTTATGCAAAACTGTCAAACCCTTCTTTTTTGTTTACCGTATTCACTTTTACCTGGCTAGTGTTTTCTGCTGGAGTTTTTGGGGAATGTGGGGTGGGTTTTTTTGGTTGGTTTTCTTTTGACCTTTTAGAACTGCTGCTAAAAAAACACTTTACATTTTACAGGCGCTGGAATTTACATCTTCTATATTTACTACTGCTAAAAACCTATTTTTACTACTTGTTTTGTTTGTTTGTTTTTTCCATTAATTCCCTGTCAGCTTACTGCAACTCGAAGTATTTCCCCCCTTCCTTTAAAAAATGATGTGTGCAGTGGGGTGAACATTAGAACTATCATGTTATTTAGTGTGAGATGATACCACAGAAAAAAAGTAAATCAGGAAAATAGGCTGTCCAGAACACCCACGACTGGTACAGCAACATCAGAGCACTGAATGCTGCTCGGTACAAAAGAGCCTTTGCAGAACATTCTGAAAACAACTGGCAGAGCTGGTCCCTCAGATCTGATCAGAATTATCCTTTTTTACCTGCCATCTAGTAAAGAATATTGTATGTTTTCATGATGTGAGGTCACGTCATTGTCTGCTCCAGTGTAGCAGCTCCCACCCCTCTCCTTGGCAGTGCACAATGCCCAGGGTGAGCTCAGCTGTGTTCCATATATCCTTATAGCTTGACCACAGACACCTGAATACAGCTGGTCTGGCACAAAAAGCACAGGGGCTGAGAGAAGGAAATCTGTGGAGCCTGTGCTGCCTCCAAGAGACTCAATCCCACCTGGCTCCTGAGGGTTTTGGGAGCTCACAAAACATTTCAGGAACTGAGTGAGTTAGCATCAGGCTGTGAGACCAATCAACCCAATTCATGTCAGAATGCAAATTTCTTTGGAACAGTTCTTGAAGCACAAATCAAAGAGACATTTTAAATAGAATGGACTGAGATTGCAATTTGAACAAAAGGCATTAATGTATTCTGTTTGTATGCAGTTTAACTGCACTAATGTATTTTGCTGCTGAAGTTGTTTCTAAAGTAGAAAGGCACATGACTCCCTTGACATGGAACACCACAAATACTCATTATGTAACTCATTCCTACCTTTCACTGTTTCACATCACTGAGAACTCAGTGATGTTTTAAACGTCACTGATTATTTTCTGTGTATAAACACTTGGAAAACAAGGATTCTCTCCATACCAAAAACTACAGCAGTTGTGTCTGCAGCTGTTTCATCTAGACATAATCATAAAAACCTACCAGGAGGCAAAAGTGCTCTAGTTACACTAGAAATTCATAAATCACTGCTGACTGTCTGCAAGCAAAGGTCTTCTCTGATTGCAGGGTACATTATCAACACTTTGAACCCCGAGCGTTTGTTCTTGGGCTGTGGCAGTGACAGCCCATCCTCTCTGTCAGCCATCAGCAGGCAGAAAACACCTCCCAGGAAGTCCCAGCACAACTCTGCAGGAATGTTTGGCTGTGAACAGGGCCCTGCTGTGTACTCACCAGTGCTTTNTCTATTTAATGTATCCAGTTTTAATTATTAAATATATTGCCCACTCCAATAATTAATTCATTTTAAAATATCTCAGTTTATGCAAAACTGTCAAACCCTTCTTTTTTGTTTACCGTATTCACTTTTACCTGGCTAGTGTTTTCTGCTGGAGTTTTTGGGGAATGTGGGGTGGGTTTTTTTGGTTGGTTTTCTTTTGACCTTTTAGAACTGCTGCTAAAAAAAACTTTACATTTTACAGGCGCTGGAATTTACATCTTCTATATTTACTACTGCTAAAAACCTATTTTTACTACTTGTTTTGTTTGTTTGTTTTTTCCATTAATTCCCTGTCAGCTTACTGCAACTCGAAGTATTTCCCCCCTTCCTTTAAAAAATGATGTGTGCAGTGGGGTGAACATTAGAACTATCATGTTATTTAGTGTGAGATGATACCACAGAAAAAAAGTAAATCAGGAAAATAGGCTGTCCAGAACACCCACGACTGGTACAGCAACATCAGAGCACTGAATGCTGCTCGGTACAAAAGAGCCTTTGCAGAACATTCTGAAAACAACTGGCAGAGCTGGTCCCTCAGATCTGATCAGAATTATCCTTTTTTACCTGCCATCTAGTAAAGAATATTGTATGTTTTCATGATGTGAGGTCATGTCATTGTCTGCTCCAGTGTAGCAGCTCCCACCCCTCTCCTTGGCAGTGCACAATGCCCAGGGTGAGCTCAGCTGTGTTCCATATATCCTTATAGCTTGACCACAGACACCTGAATACAGCTGGTCTGGCACAAAAAGCACAGGGGCTGAGAGAAGGAAATCTGTGGAGCCTGTGCTGCCTCCAAGAGACTCAATCCCACCTGGCTCCTGAGGGTTTTGGGAGCTCACAAAACATTTCAGGAACTGAGTGAGTTAGCATCAGGCTGTGAGACCAATCAACCCAATTCATGTCAGAATGCAAATTTCTTTGGAACAGTTCTTGAAGCACAAATCAAAGAGACATTTTAAATAGAATGGACTGAGATTGCAATTTGAACAAAAGGCATTAATGTATTCTGTTTGTATGCAGTTTAACTGCACTAATGTATTTTGCTGCTGAAGTTGTTTCTAAAGTAGAAAGGCATATGACTCCCTTGACATGGAACACCACAAATACTCATTATGTAACTCATTCCTACCTTTCACTGTTTCACATCACTGAGAACTCAGTGATGTTTTAAACGTCACTGATTATTTTCTGTGTATAAACACTTGGAAAACAAGGATTCTCTCCATACCAAAAACTACAGCAGTTGTGTCTGCAGCTGTTTCATCTAGACATAATCATAAAAACCTACCAGGAGGCAAAAGTGCTCTAGTTACACTAGAAATTCATAAATCACTGCTGACTGTCTGCAAGCAAAGGTCTTCTCTGATTGCAGGGTACATGATCAACACTTTGAACCCCGAGCGTTTGTTCTTGGGCTGTGGCAGTGACAGCCCATCCTCTCTGTCAGCCATCAGCAGGCAGAAAACACCTCCCAGGAAGTCCCAGCACAACTCTGCAGGAATGTTTGGCTGTGAACAGGGCCCTGCTGTGTACTCACCAGTGCTTTGGCATTAGGATTGGCTTTCTTGTCCAAGAGAACCTTGGCGACTTTGTAGTGGCCGCAGTGGGCAGCAACATGCAGTGCAGTCAGGTAGTCATTGGTGACATCGTCCACAGGCACGTTGTGCTGGATCAGGAGCTGAACACAGTTTAGATGATCCCCTTGTGTTGCCATGTGCAATGGAGACAAACCATTCTGCAAACAGACAAACCCAGCAGGACGGGTTAGAGGACGCTCAGGGAAGGGAAACTCCTCCACGTCGTTCCTGAGAGTGTTTGTTGTATGGAGAATGTTACAAGCCCAGAGAGAACCCAAAATAAACTTAACATGTTCAGTGTAAGGATGGGGGTTCTTACTCCAGAATTTGAAGCTTGTTTGGTAAGAGTTTGTAAGCAGCCCCACATTGAAAAACTGTCACAACATACCAGCCATGCTCTAAATGCAGCTTCCTTCCACCAGCATGTCTCAGACAAGCTGCTCGATTTACATGAGTTACATGAGGAACAGTGCTTTGTGACTCTTAACACCCCAGCCAGGAAATTTGCTGGTTTTTAAAGCTGAGTTAAACTCACCACTCTAAACGTGGCCTGTATAAACCAGGCATGGCAGCACAGGTCAGAGCATCCCTCAGCGAACACAACAGCCTTCCTTCATCCCTCCACTCATGTTTTCCTGAATTTGGGTTGTACACATGCTTACACTACATTATCCAGCTCTGGAGAGCACTCTTCCCAGCCCACATTGGTAAAACACCAGAAGTTTCAACTGGGCTAAAAATCTCTAAATAAAACCTGCGTGCTGTGACCTACCAGCAGCAGTGGTAAAGCTGTTCCACCAGGGAAACACCTGAGAGAGACTCATGCACCAGTGAATTGTGTCTTGCCATGTTTAAAATAGTGAACAAGCTGCCAAAATATATTATATTTCCCGAATAAAACCATGAGAGAAAATTCTCAAAAACTGAAAGGACTGACACTATTTCATGATGAAAGATTAAAAATACACACCAGAAGGAAAGAGCCTTTGTTAGCAGCGGTACATAGCTCCTCCTCCCAGCTGTAGGGGCTTTTTTTACTCGATTCTTCTGATGCCAAATTTAGTTTTGAGTGCAGCATCTATTCTTGTAGCAGCACACAATGGTTTATAAGCTGTAAGTGACTGCCAGCACACTGTGTCTGGAAACACAAACCTTTGCTCACAGGCGCAGTGCCCTCGTGTGACCGCAGCCAGCAAAGGCAAAACCAGCCAGGACCTCGGGCGCTGACACAGACCCTTCCCTCGGCCATGTGGAAACAGCCACAACTCCAAAGGAAGGTGGAAATACACCGTGGAACAATACTTTAAATCGAGATGGAAGCAGGATGGTGAAAGCAAACAGGTGAATGCTGTCAGAGCTGGGGAGCAGTTTACTGGCAGTGCTGAGACACAGACACTCTCGGACACAGCAACATCTTTCAAGTAAGATTATCTCATGGGCATCTCACTTGTGATTTATGTTGGCTTGGATAAGCCTCTCTCCCATTCCCAAAGGCTACTACAGCAATTATCTGCATGGAAGCTTCATACTAGCAAGGCATTTTAAATGTTTTCACTGTCTTCTAGTGTAGTTAACAGTAGAACAAAAAAAAGATTAATTTCCCTTGGTCACCAAGTCCTCCTGGTAACAGTTTATAACTGATGATGCTTTAGAGGTGAGAGTAAAAAAATCATGAAACTTTAAACACCATCCTGCTCCATTTTTATAAGAAAGACCCTTCGGGTGAAAAGTGCCATTTTTCACAGCAACAGCCAATAAACCATGCTTATTAATGGAGAAAGAGATTGAGAAGTTGATATGAGACTCCCTCACAGAAGAGACTTGTACCAAAAAGACTGACATGGATGAAAAAGAAAGGAAGAAACAGAGCCAATTTGAAAAATCAACAAAATACTTGATAAAAATCTGTCATGGACAAGAGAAGTGCAGCAGCTAGTCAGACCTCATCCAGAAAAGTAAGAGACAAGACTAAATAAGATAAAAAAGAGAAAATAAAATTGGAAAATTGTCTTTTGTTATACCCTAAACCAGGCTTAGTTCTGTTGCAGTTGGTGATACTCTATAACCTTACACAAGTCAATATTTCAATGCCACATTTAAAATAAAAATATTACATGAAAGAGTGTTCTCCAGGCCCATATCCTTCTTGTGAGAGACAACCCAACAATGACCCTAAGAAGTGATCTGGTACTTCAGAATGGAGCCACTTTATACATACTCTTACATTACTGTTTTTTTTAAAGATTGCCAAGAAAATGTTAAAGGGAAAGAAGTTCAAGATTAATCAAAGATATTGCCCACTAAGGACCATAAGGTCACACCATACCTTAAAACAACCAAAAAAACCTAAAACCTCAGAACAAAACAGGATCATACAGATGAAACAAAGTATCAACTGTCTGACTAGATCAATGTAAAATTTCTGAGCTTATTTTGTAGCTGTGTGGCATTAACTTTAGGGCAAGAAAAAAGAAGAAAAAAGACAAAGAGCCAAAGAAGTCTAAAAAACCAGTAATTAAAAAAGATGGACAGTTACTGACAGGGATGTCATTTCTTACATCCAAAATCACTGGCATGTTCAGGATGAGAATTCCCTTTTCATTTTGCCTGTAGAAACCCCCATACAATCCATTAGGCCACCACCTTCCCTGAAAATAAATCTAAGGTTCTTCCAGTGCAAAAAAGGGTCAGCACTACACTAAACCATCTCTAGCAGGAAATAGCTATCAAACTGCAGCCTGGTTATTATTCTGAAAGAGTTTTATATAACATGAGAAAACTTTGTGAAATTCAAATTCTTTCAAAGATGTGCCCTATTTCCAATAATATATGACTTAATTTGAAGAGAATGGAGTCACTTATTTTTGCAGAGGACAGTACTGCAGTTTAGTGCCAAATGAATGAATTTATTTATGCCATTCAGAGGTACAGCTACCTCCTAGCTCACCTTCTGAAAGTGGTAAAATTGACACATCAGAAGGAAATGCAGGAAGCTCTGCACTTTCTTCTGTTCACTTTTTAACATGTAACAGCTTTCCCTCTTCCAGAGGAGGCTCTTATTTTGCAGAAGTTGTTTATATAAGCCTCTGCAGATCAACATCCAGTCTGTCTCTCAGCCTCAGGCAATTTCTAACCCACTATCCCTTGTAATCTGCCTGATTTTGTCTAGTGAACTCTGGGCTGGGCTCTGTGAGTCTGCTCAGGAAGAGCAACAAATTCAAAACCAACCCTCCTGGAACAACAGCTTAAATTTCGGGGTAACACCTGAAAATACAACATCCACTCAACACAGAAATGTAATTCTTTAGGAGAGGTTTTCATTTACAATGGAAATGGAAGAAATAGGGCGTATGTTTATGTGGGTGTCCTTTGGTTTGGTTTGTTGTTGTGGGGTTTTGTGGTTTTGTTTTGGTGGTGGTTTGGGTTTTTTTTTTTTTCATTTAAGTAATAAAAAAAGCTTTCTGAGAGGGTGGAAGAGTTTTTCTCCCTGGAATATTAGTTCTAGGCTCCGAGAGTGGCAGATGTGGCCCAAGGGGCTCCTAGACAGCCCCTTGTGGTTCTGCTCATGGAGCCTGCAAGCTAGGGCTGTGGGTGCCCATGGAAATTCCACATGCAGAGGATGGGTGAAAAGTGTCTGTCAGATTACCCATGACAGCCCTTGCCAGTGACTCACTGAGCAGAGGAAAGCTGGTGCCAACCTCCCCAAACAAACGCTAAATATAATCCAGTAAAGGGGGAAAAAAGGAGGGAGGAGAAAAGCAGAATATAGAAGGGTGCTGAGACAGAATAGGACAGGATGACAGAGAGAGAAAAGAAATAACAACGGAACAGGAATGTTGCTGGAACACATTGGTTACAGACTAAGGGAAAAAAAAAAAATCTGTAGTGGAAGGTTATCTTTGGAAAGAACCTCAACAAAGTGCACAGCCCAAATGACATCCCTGAACAGGGAAGCCATGGATTGCAGTGGTGCAAAGCAGGCTGCTGCTCTGAGATTTGAAATCAGCAGTAACAGCACAGCAGAGACCACTGCCTGCAGAGCTCTGGCAAGGGCTTCCTCTGATGCCAGCCCTTGGGTCTACAGCAATCTGTGCACCCTGGCACAGGTGATTTGAAATTACCAGGAAGAATTTTCCATGATAAACTGTAGAGAGACAGAAAGGAGAGAATCTGGTAATCAGGCTAAGTCCTTAGGAAATATGACCTGTCTCTGCAAAGGGACATTGCTCTATTTTTATCTCTTGTCTCTTCTCTAGCCTTAGGGTAAATTGGTACAAGCTGAAGATTTATTGTAATCACCGTGTATTTATTCCAGGATAGACACAGAGTTCTTCAGCTACTGAAATTCTGAGGGATAGGGTTGCCACACAAGCCTTTTTGGTTGGCACAGAAATCTTTTCTTGTATATCTGGATTTAACACATTTTACATATGCAGACGTGCTCTACATACGGCATTCACTTAGGAGAGGAGCTCCCACACAGTTACTTTAAATAACCAAGAAATAGGAAAGTTATTGCCAAACCCTTAAATATATGAGACACACAGAATTACATCAGGAAAAATCAAAAAAAGGTGCAAGGATTATCCCACCGGGAAAGAGGATCAGTTACCTTGGTTTTGGAAAGAATAGGGGCACCACGATCCAGCAGCATTTCTACCACCTGCTCATGGCCACTTCTTGCTCCACAGTGGAGGGGGGTCAGCCCATCCTGTGGGACACAGAGTTACAGCTCATTAGTGTCAGACATGCACAAGTCCTGCACACTTCTGTAGAGGCCTCTGATGTCCCAGGAGGCTCATTAATTCCTGCAAGGCGCTGCTCTCCTGCGAATGAACACTCAAACCTGTTTGTTCAAACCAACAGAGCGCACCCTGGCTCTGATTTTCTGAATGTGTAAATAGCCATATCACATTGGTGTTTGTGCAATGGGCTCTTTCCAGGCCCTCATTGCACATGCAAGAAAAAGATGAGATTGCACTTCAGGTGCTTTTTGCCGGCATGCCTTGGAGAAAAGTGGGTCTCTCATTTGTCAGTATGCATTGGAGTCAGTGGATAGCCAGTCAGTCTGAGAGGGGAAAAAATCCTCCTCAGACTTTTTTATTACACTGATTTTGACAAGTGTGCAGCAGATGAGAAAAGCATCTTAATCCCAGGTGACGGAAGTATGTTGGACTCACTTCTGTCTCTCTGTGCAGACTGTGCTTGTGTGATCCCCCAGCTGAATGACTGGCCTAGAGGAGTCAAGGCACACTGCCCATAGCCCTTTTGGAATAATGTGCTTAGTAATAGTTAACATCCCATTGCTTGCTGCAAATGATGTCAAAGTTTTCAGAAACTTTGGGTTTTCCATTTACAAATCACAAAGGAAGGAGCTTTTCTCTGGTGTCTTCCACTGCTCTTACATCACATATGTTGTATTGTCTAGAATATGTATGTAATTTCATTTTTATACAAGGGATTATATAAAATTCCCTCTCACATACTCTCTTCACACACATGCACTCCCCCTCCATTTCTGTATGATAACAAGTATTATTAAGGTACTTCTTTAATAATACTTTCCATGTGGAATTATAATATTCTTTCTTGCTTGGTAATTCCTAAACCACACTCTACTGGAATATCAGCTTAAGCCCTGCAAAGTGTGGAGGGCAGCCAGGGAGAGGGGGGACGTGGTTCAGAGAGCCTTACATTCTCCTGCTTCTACATTTTTGCCTGCTCCTGATAAACCTATGGAAGATAACAGGTAGGAATTTTCATGATAAACTTTTCCTGCTACTTTCATTTAAAACTTGCATGGTTCTCATTGTGTCTGTTCTTCCACTTAAAGTAAGGAATAGATTTTTGACATAGATGAAAAAAATATTTTGGTTCAGACTTAACTCCCTTAACTCAGGGAGTAATTTGTTCCCACAAGATGAATGCAGCTTGGCCCAAAATGTTCTTACTGACACCTCTCAAGGTGTAATTACAATAATTCTATTGTAATTTCTGCTTCTTCCTGCTATTTCAGCCCATGAAGTACTGGGAAGTGCATCTTGTTAAAATGATACTACACAAATTCAAGATGTATTGCTCAAAATAAATAAAGACAGAGAAGATACCAAAACCCACAAATGATGCATTTTTTTAGCTGAGTTGCAAATGTTTTGCCACAGCTTCACAAGTGTTTAAAATGGGTAATGCATATTTCTTATACCAGTAGCTCCCACAGGTGAGGGCATTTCATGTACTGAGCAGACACAAACATTTGATATGAAAATATCACCTACAAAACAAAAAAAAGAAAACTTGTATGGGAAGGAAAATCAAACCTCAAACCCAGCAAGGCTAGGCAACAGCTGAAGATCACCATGTACATTAGATTGTTCACTCTTTTTACTTCCTGTAATTATCACATTCTGCAGGTACATCAAAGACAGATACTCAAGGAGATCAGGCACCAAACTTAACAGATACTCAAGGAGATCAGGCACCAAACTTAGAGACCATTTTCCAGATTTAACATCTCCCCAAATCATTTCACCAACATACCATGGTTAGCTCATAGAGAATGAGACACATTTGATCATCCTGTACCACGCTAGACCCTTCCAGTGCTCCCAGAGCCCCATCCCTCTGAGGTGATTCTGGCTGACAAGGTTTCTGGGCTCAGGAGGAGCAAGCAGCCATGCTTGGCCAGCTGGACCTCATTCTGGGCCACACAGCAGTCACCACGAGCAGAGGCATCATGTGTGTCACAACAGGACGATGCACAGGGATGTTTTTTGGGACAGCTGATCTATGGCTATTGTTCCCATGATGTCAGGTCTCCCTCTGCAAAGAGCAAATACACCCCAAGACAGATAATTTAGCAGCATAGATTTTTTTTTTGTAGTTTCAAAAGACACGATTCACTGGTTTAGTTAATTGGCACGTGACACTGAGAGCAGGTAAAGAAATGTGCAGGGGTAATCTAAAATGCAGATCAGAAAGATATCTCTTTTAAAAAGAGATTCTAAGACTAAAACAGACTGCTATGAGCTCAGCAAGACTTCACTGACTTTGTCAGGAGATCTTCTAGTTGCTTATTTACTGTTCACATAGACTATACCATGTGAAGCATAAAATATATTACACGTATTAGGAAGCAAACTTGCCTTAATATGAGTCTGCAATGGCTCAGAAAAACCATTACAAACGATTATGACAATAATCTGCAGATTAAGGACTCTGTAAGTATGCACTGACATGATAAATCATATCATCTGTATTATCTACCCCTCCAGAGAGCCTGAGAGCAGCTTCAGCAAAGCCAGGAGGACAATAGGAGGAGCTATGATTAGGTACAAGCTTCCCATTAGCATTGCACACCCATCTCTGGGGCTGCTGCCTGCTTTAGCTTTTCTTTTAAACACACACAAATGAGACCTAAGCATTGTTTCTGGTCCCTGTTGACACTCAGGTACCTGTGTAGCTCTCTGATCTTGTTACACTAAACTGCCCTGAGACTGAGCCTTCCTGCTGCTGTGTGTTTCCTCATCACCACAATGGCTTTAAGGGACCCCTGAGAAGTGTGGGGTCAGCACAGAGCAGCCTCCTTGCTGACCTGGGGAGCAAGGTACCTGGGGAGCACACCTAAAGAGGTGCTCCCCAGGTACCAATTCCCCTCTTCCCTGTCAATGCTCATCCAGGATTCCCCTTGAATCGCGGCATCCCCTGGGCTGTCTCCCAAAGCCACAGCAGCCTCAGTGACACAGCTCTCACATCAGTGAGCATCAGCCTCTAACCCAGTCCAAGAGCGATGAAACCGAGCACAATCCCCAGTAAAACTGAAATGTGATGCAAATATTCAGCAAGAGCTTGTCAGAGTTTGAGCCAATCTCCAGAGGCTGTCCCCAGCCTTGGCAGGAGCAGCAGGCCCTGCTGTCCCAGAGGGAACATTCCCACATTCCCGGGGGGGCATTCCTGCTGCCTCCAGGGTTTATCTCCATGCACACCCTCAGCCCAGCAGGCTCTGTGCCACTCCATGCTCCAGCTCTCCTGAATTCTTCCCTCCTTTGGCAAACTGTTGCAAACTGCCCCTTCCTGGGCAACAAACAAGGTTTGCTCTCCCTGCTCGTCACTCAGAATGCCAAGGCAGTGCCACTGCAGTTATTTCATATCTTAATACATGTGGGTTTTCTGGAGCAGCTTATGCATGATCTGATGCATCTTCAAAGAGCATATCCCACGTGTTTTCATGCAGATATGAGTGCTGGGCCTGTTGTTTAGCTGGAAAATCAGTAGAATGAAGATTATAAACACTTACTGTTAATCCAGGCTGAAACTTGCTTGCTGCCTGCTTCAGACACAAATTCACTTTGGCATATACAGTATTAGACAGCCAAAGCAAATCAAGCTAATTTAATCAACCTCTCTAATTAAATTTTACTTTTTAAAGTCTTTTCTGGAAGACAGAAAAACCATAATTAGGGCAACATTCAGTAAACATGTTACATGAGGCATTAACAGGCCTTTGCCCAGAATCTTGGCTAAAAACCAGAATGATTAAAGCTGCCCTGGCAGCACACAGTTCTTGAGGGTTACCCTTAAGAATTCAGTACCCAGCCCCAAATACCAGTTGCTAGACATCTCACACACAAAAAGAAAACAGAGGGAAGATGAACAGCTGGTTAAAATAAACAATGCAACACAGCGTGAACTAAAATGGAAAAAAAAAAAGGCATGTCTGAATCTCAAAATAGTTTTAACATATTTTTGGGATGTGTCTCACATGTTCTCTCAAGTCCCAGCTACAGTGTGCAGGTGTGTAAGAGTATAATGGTGCTCATCAAATCCCAGTCCTAATGAATCCAGAGAAAGTGGGAGCTCCTGGATTACTTTGACAGTAATTTAAACAGGATAAGGATTTAGCCCTTCGTGTTAACCTTTTGTGCAGTACTTCAGCATTGCAGTTTCCTGGACCATCTGTCAGCAGCAAATCCAAATGCTCATGTTAATGACTAAGGAAAAGAGATCATTACCTCAACTTACTTATAGCTCAGGAAAGGATTTTTGTTAATTTATCTATAAAATGATTTGTTTTGTGAACAATAAAAAAAACTATTATGTGGAGAGTATTCCAGTACCCCATACAGAGGATGGGTTGCAGGAACAAAATGCCAGCTGAATAGAAAAGTCTGTACCATCTAAGAGCAGAGTAGCAAATCCTGGCTCTGTTGGTCAACAACACAAAACAGTATGCTTTGCATTCTCATTTAAAGGTGAAATTAGACATGAAACAGGAGAAACAAAGGTCTAAGAGTTTCTCCCCCTGAGCAGTAGAAACCAGAAATTTCAAGATTTTATTTTTATCCTTTCATAAGGGTACAGAACCTTTGCCATTTACCTTTAAGGAGATATTTTGTCTTCAATAATCAATCTTTGAATTAAAATATATCATAATGCCCAAGACAAAAAAACTACCCTAATAGAAAAAAAAGCTGCTTATCTCTTACATACAAAAATTCTGTAAATCTCTTAAAAAAAACCAGGAAAAATGAGAAGGGTCTCACATTTATAAATATGGCACTAGGAGACTCACTCGTTTTCACATGCAAATCCCACCTGTTATCAAGCTGTGTGTGCATTCAGCACCTGCCCCTCACAGAACACACAAGGCTGGGCTCTGCCTGGGCATCCAGCTGATAAGCAGGGCTTGACACATGTATCAGAAAAGACAGCCTCAGCTGCTCTTTGCCTTTCAATGCATTCAGCAGTGGTGATGCAGCTGTAAAGGATATGACCAGAGCCTTTGTTACCCTGTATTTTTGTAGGGCCATTCTATATCTGGGACACTGAAAAGAAAAATAGTGGATAAAAAAAAAAAAGGATAGCTACAAAGTTGACATATCTTAATTGGAAAACAACATTGGGTCAGGTTGGAACAACAGGAGAGATTTAGCAGGAACATGTGTTGCGCCAGCTCAGAGCAATTCATCTTTGCTATTGAACATGAGAACCAGGCAGGCTCTCCTGAAGCAATGCCCTGTTTCACCCTGCACCTCTCAGCCTTCTCTGGCTTTTGGCACTGATTTGTGAGCCCTGCTGGTGCTGCTCCCTTTGTGGGCCCTGCAGGGTGTGGGGTTCCAGGAGCCACCCCGAGCGCAGCCTCACCCAGCCCCAGCTGCAGCACACCTCCCCTGCCAGTGCCAGCACCACAGCCCTGAGTGACACACAGCCCTGAGCGACACACGTTGTGCACATCCCTCCCGGCCTCTGCACAGGATGGGTGCCTGGTGAAGCAGGCAGGCTCTGGGGGAGCCAGGAAAAACAAGGCAGCACTTGGTGAGCCATGCTCATCGCTGCCTTTGCCTCAGTGGGAAGCTGTGCCAGCCTCAGGAGCTGTTAATGCTGCTGCCCCTCTTCCTAGATCCTGTTTCCGTCCCAGCCTGTATTTTTAGTTACATAAATTATCCCCGTGTCTGACCCCGAGCTTGTGACAGAGGAAATGAAGCAGAGCACGAATTTTCCTAACTGACAGAACTAACTTGGCTCCAGCTATTTAAAGTACTGGTCCCTAATGATTTGGACTGCAGTGGGCCATACAAATACTTGCAGAGGGAAGCAACAATCCCCCACCAAGCCCCCTTCTCCCTGCTCTGACCAAATGCACATCTGTCACACACCACCAAACAGTGTCCCTCCCCACCACAAGGCAGAAGCACACCCCTTATCCTGGTGCCCCTATGTGGCACAGAAGAGGCTGGAAATTCAGTCCAGGAACTATACCCACTGTCCACATTACCCATGAGGAGTCATCTCTTCCATGCTGTTGCCCAACTAGAAAAGAATTTAAAACATTTTAGAAATAAACCATCAGCTACCAAAGGTAAAATACAAGCAATAAGGAAGAACATGTGGAGAGATGACAAAATAAACTGACCCAGTTTCTGAATTCGACAGAGAACAAAAACACAAATGTGCCTAACAAGCACTGCAGGAAATCTCAGGCACTACAGTAACCAAACAAAAACCTGTGAATACTGGAACAACTGCAGAAAAACTATTCTTAGGTTTTTCATTTCTTTTGCTTAGAATGCTTCAGAATAGTAGAACTTATACCGATGAATTCAAAATGGAAAAGGTATAGGTGATAAATTAATATGTCAAGAAAATTATAATTGTCAGAAAGTTACTGGGACAGACCAAAACAGTTACCTCTCACATTCTCACATACAGGACTGTGTTGCAAAGACTGCCCTGACAGCCTGACAGCACCAATAGTTCCCTATTTACTTATTNTTTTTTTTTTTTTTTTTTTTTTTTTTGCTGCTGTGTAAGTAAATAAAATATCCCTGGCTTGGATAGGTTTTAACTACAGCAGTTAAAAACTCAATGCATGTGGTTATGTCTAAGTCACTTAGGGCACTGAGTTAGGTGTCAGCCTGATGGAAACCACCCCTGTGCCCCACCCATGTGCTGACAAATCCCACACAGAGCCTGAGCTGCAGCAGAATCATCAGCCACACCACACTTTGTGATACTGCCAGTGGATAGTGAAAGGCAAACACACACTGCAGCTCAAAGTCATCCTGCTAGCATTCAAATTCTGAAATATCTGACTTGAATTCTCATCTTTTAGCATGTTCCTGTACATTCACCTCTACTCCCAAGCAGATAAAAGCAGCTCCTAATTAAACACTGGAAAGGGAACATGGAAAATGGTTGGCTCTGAGCTTTGCCACCCTTGGTATTTCACACACTGCTGTAAGAGATGTAAAATGTTAGTATCCTACTGCAATAATTTCATTAAAAATAAATGCAGTGCAGCTGCAGCAGCCTCCTGGGAAGATGAATGATTTAAGCTCTACAGCAACACTCAGGTCAGAGGCAGGCATTCCACACAGCCACTGACAGCACTCACACTTGAGCTTACCCTTGTTTTGGCATCAATTTTAGCTCCTCGATCAAGTAGGAGTTTGACCATATTTGCATTTCCCCTTTTTGATGCAACGTGCAACGGTGTGATATCATTCTGTGGAAGAAAACAACATGAAAATAAATATGCATATGTCTGTCTTTCACGAATTCCATTTTTGGTTTGCTCACAGAGTGAATTATGCCCAATTTGCTAAATCATAACACAGTTTGTTTCCCTGGGAGCATGAAAGCAAAAGGAAGCTGTGCTCAACCTCACATGTAAATTACTGGCCTGATACCTCAAAATACACACAGTAAGACAAAAGTCAAATTGTTGTTAGGGTTATAAGATGGCATGATCACGCCTCAGCTCACAACTTTTGCTTAAGGGTTGAACTCAAGCAATTTTACTGAATCTTAGCAATTTAATCCAGCTGTGGTTGTTTAGGAGCCTGTAGTGATAAGGATTCAAAACTCAACTTCACAAACCTTGTAGGATCCTTAGAAAAATAAACAAAACCATTATATCTGCAGATCTCATACAACAATTATGAGAGGCCAGCATTACTTATTTCTGAACATTACCAGCAAACCCTGAAGGCCTGGCAAGCACCTTCACTTCAGTTCCACCATTAATTTTGCCTACTCAATTTGCTCCTCTAATGGGTGCAACACCGTGCTGGAAGTGGGGCTGCAGAGGAATGTGTGTGCTTCCCTGAGTGTGCCTGGCAGGCTGGCACAGGCAGGGATGAGATGCTGCACATCCAGGACAGTTACATAACCCACTCTGAGCACACACAGGCAGCACTTCCTAACAAGATGCAGCCAGGACGTCTCCTCATGCTCTGCTGACTCCTTTATCTCGTGCCCTGTGAAGGCCACGTCCTGTGTGCATCTGATCATATGGAGCCAAGGAAAAATAAAGGGATCCAAACAGAGCACGCAGCCAGGGTATGCAGGCACAGAGAGTTGTAAAGGATGTGTTCCTGGGTGCTGGGAGCAGCACAAACAGCTGGCTGTGTAAGGCAGCAGCGCTGGCACCCAGCAGAAAGCAGCGCACAGAGTGTCCTGTGGCTTGGCTGGATCAAAGGCTCACTGAGCAGCAGTGGCATGGCTGGCTGACCTGGCTAACAGAGCCTTCAGCAGCACAGGTGAGTGCAGTGATGGAGAGCCAGCACCAAGAAGATCCCCTCTCAGCTCTGGGAAGCTGACTCACAGACTAATCATAACACCAAGTACCTCATGCAGCTGCTACATTTACACAAAATTTCACTATGAAGCAATCCCACAGCTACTAGAAAGTACTAATTAATGTTATCTCAGAGGTAAAATACATGTTAGCAAGGTTAAATGACAGAGATCCTTTCTACAATATTCATGATCATTAGAGGATCAAAGTGATGACTGCGCCAGGGTAGATTCTCATTCCTTTAAAAAGCAAAGTAAAACAAGAAGATTAAACAGCACATTAAACAGAAAGTGCAGCATGTCTAGTCCTTTCAGGGAGGTAAAGCTATGTGATCACTTAAATTTTCTGTGAGATGGTTTTGAAAAAAAGAGTTAATTCTATTTGACTGGGAGCTGACACTGGATATAATATGGGGTCACTACATTACTGTACCAGTCACAAAAAGGAGCAGAAAAAAAGGAGAAAAACAATTATGTGGAGATACTTTCTGCTTTTTTTCTCTTCCCAGGAGGAAAGATGTTACTGAGGTCAGAGGGAGTGAGAGATGAATTCTACTTTCCCGAGAAAAAAATGGTAAAGGAAATAATTTTTGTGTCTTCAAGTAAAGAGTACTGCAGGTAATTTAAATTAAAGAAACACCTTTTTCTACTTGCTGATGTTAAGGGGTAAAGAGGTAAACTCAGTCTAACAGAGCCTAGTGCCCTGGCAATACATCAAAATAATTTAGTACTAATAATTTACTGCCTCATACACAGACAAGAAGAAAAGCATTTTCCAAGCATCAAAAAAGAAATAGAGGAGGGACAGCATTACAAAAGGCAAGACAAACACCTGTCAGAAGTCTGGTACTCATTCATCTCAACACTGAGCTGAATCTAGTGCAGCACAAGGGAGGGCATAACCACACAAGAACGTGCACTTTGGATCCAATTATTTGCCAGTCAAAGCTCCTGCTGCCATAATGAAGGAGAGCTGGTTATGGAATAGAGGGATGAGTGCTGGCAAATACACAGCTCAAAACTAAAAGAGATGACTTGTTAGCAATTAAGATGGCCCCTTAGCAATTAAGGGTTAGGTGACACTGTTTGCTTGCAACCGGGAAAAAATGAAAAATATCCACTTTCATCTTCAAAACCAAGTCCTGTTCAAATGACATTCAGATTTCTGGATTGCTACCAAAGCTATTAGGACAGCATATTTCTCTCCCAGTTTCTGACAGGGGCGATCACGCTGGCTGGAAATGTGAGGAAATTCTCCAGCACTGAATGAAGGCTGAGCTCGAGAGCCAGCAATCCATGTGATCACCTGACTTTACAAAAAACATTTAAATTCATTGTCTTTAGCATCTTGAAACCTGGAGTTACTTTTGGCTGAAAATAGGCAGCAAGTTCACCTTACAAAGAGATGGATGGAGAAAGAATGTGATTGCACCAAAAAAATTTTGTGAGGAAAACCAACTACACACAGCTTCCCAGAAATAATTACTGGAACAGGAGGAATCAAGCAAATTAATCTCTGTATGTCCAGTGTAATATCTGTCCTTATGGATGACCAAAGAGCTTCTCTTTCCTAGGAAAGAGCACTCATTCCCTTGGAAGGAGTTTGCAGTTTTTGTTGTACTTTACTAACCCGATCAGACAGTTCATAAAAAAATGAAAGGAATGAATAATTAAAAACACTTTTAACCCTTTTCACCCTTAACATCTCAGGAAAACACTGTGAGGAAAAGAAGGGGGGAAAAAAGGGGGGGCAAGTCTCTATTAGAATTTAATTTTGCTGTTTAGCTATTTAAGCTTTTACTGGTAGCAAAGAATGCCAAGTAATAATTCAGCTGGCTGAGAGTTCTGACTCCAAACAGATGAAGAAGGAGATGCATTATTTGAATTATTGAATAATTGCACACTGATGTTCAGGCCAAGAAACTTGTCTTTGGTCAATACTCTGTTGTACCAAGTCTTAAAGAATCACAGCTAGAAGTTTCATATGTATGGTCCTTCCCCATCTCTCATCTCACAATTAAGAACATGAACTGAGAAGTGAAAAAACCTCAGACAACACCATCATTAATTCTTCTGATGACAGAATGTAAAGCAAGGAACTCAAAATGGAGTTTTTTGTACTTGTCACAAGAAACAAGAGATAAAAAAAGCTTAATAATACGTGCAACTTGGGTGTTGTTTATTAACACTAAAACTGTGGTATCAGCAAACAAAATAGCCACCAAATGTGAGGTTCTGAATTCTTCAGCATATCAACAGAATCTGCTGTCTTTTCAGTCTATTTTTATCTGTTTGATCTTCTATAAATTTCTCCCTTTGTTCTTAAGATAGAATAGTAAATCAGGAAATTTTTGAAGCTGTTTTCCCGCAGTAATAAAGCTGAAATGCCTTCCAAAAGTTGCCATTAAATTATGTGGTTCAGATCCAGAGTTCCTGCTGGAGTGCTGCTTGCCCTTGCTGTTGAAATATCTGATGTTGGGTAATGTCTCAGGCAGAACCCTTCACACTGAGGTCCAATTTTTGAGTTAATAAATTCTACAGGGAATAAGAAACATCATTGTGAGAATAGCAAGCTAAAACTATGGAGAAAATGGCCATAGGATTATCAACTAGAACACAGCCTTTCCTCTCCTTCTTGGCAGATTTCCTGGGACAAGTGACCTGAAGTCCTCTGAGGCTGTACATAGCTCAAATACCATGGATTAGGTGCAGGCAACTTTTTCTGCACGTCACAGCATTGTGGATGGTGGTTTTCCCTTTGTCTCCATGTCTGACTGCTGCAGCTCCCTCACACTGAATGATTTAGGCTCTAAAGAGCTCGTGCTTTCCTCCAGAGCCACACAACACCCACACATACGATGGGAGAGGAGTGACCTGCTTTTACAATCAGTGGCCTTTGCTTGTGCCTGATCAGAGTGAACATCAGGCCTTTCCAGCTGCAGCTCTCCATCTACAGCTTCACAAAAAAACTCAAAAACTTTTAACTTATCTCGTGTTGAGAAAGGAGCCACCTAACATGTCCCAGCTGAAATGAGACCAGCTGCCCTCTGACACACAGTGTTATCCATCACAGCTCACCACAGCAGTCAGAATTGCTCATTTCTACTACAGTTTAGCCACATGGATGGTTAGGAAGTGAAGGAAAAAACAGGGTTAAAATTGTCAGCGTGCAATGGTTCTATTTTAATGCATTTAGAAAACCAGGAACTCCCCCTGGGTTTCTGGTGTGCTATGCTGTCCTATGAGATTGCCTCTTTCTCCCACCCCAGCTGGAGTCTTACAAGCATAAGGATGCTAATAATAACCAAGAAAAGTAAATATTTGCACTCACAGCTTCATATTGGGCTCTGAAATTCACCTTAAAGGAAGGCACAAAACAAAGGGAAAATGTCTCCTAGTCATGTGCTGCATTGATTTAAATGGACTGAGCAGCTGATCACATCAGGACTGTGAAAACTCACTGCCAGTCACATGGACTTGGCATTTTTTCTTGCTGCCAATGAGATAACTTACCTCCACCTCTGAGCTCTCCCAGCCTCTCAGTGGAGTGCAGTTTTAATCAGGAAAATTACACTATCTGATTTCAAATTTCACTCCCTTGATTTAAAAAAACCAGAACAGTTTCTTACCAAAATGTTCAGATTAACCTGGAATTTAGTAAGACAGTTCTTCTCACTCCTTAACTAAGAGCAACCTCTAGGAAGAGCTTAATATTGACACAGAATGTGTGAGTAAGGCAGAAGCTGAAAACAGTCAGAGTGCTATAACAGAAATATCTTATACAGTCTGGAAAATCCCTCCAGCATTAGAGGTTTTTAAGAAAAGAGCATAATGGTGGTTTTTGCATACTGGAATTGTCAGCAGCACCATTGCATTGTTATTACCACTATTGCCAGATTGATTGGTATGGGAAGGTTGTGGTGTGCATTTGAAGATTCTCATATGCAACTATGCACCAACACCAACATGTTGTATGTTAAAACACTCAATATCCTCCCCTGTATTTTCCTGCAATTCAGAACTGGAGCTACAACACAGCAAAACTCCTGCAGAGAAAAATCTTATATTCTAGTAGCAGTCACTGGGATCACTGAGGCTTGTGCAGATGTTTCAGAAATTAAAGATAAAAATGCACAATTAGATGCTTTCCAGGAAACCCTCACAGTACACAATTTTCTAGCTTTTTTCCTTCTCTTCTTTATGCCAGTAAGTCTTACATTGTGCTATTTTAGTTCTTGTGTGCTTATATACTTAACTTTCTTCAGGGTTGAGATGTATAAAATGAATCCTGGAAGAAAACAAGGAAGACTATAGAAAGGGGCTCTTATGGCAAACCACCACTGGGGAAACAAAGATGTTTTTCTCTTATGCCACTGTCACTTAGATATTGCCTGCTCTTTCTGATGGGCTAATGGTGTTTTGCTCCTCAGCCTCAGGGTCATCATTAATGCATGTTGTCCTCACACCACCCTCAACATCACTAAATCCTTTCCTAACCTTCAGTAAGCAAACTTTCTGCAGGCAAAGCCCTCTCCCAGTGGAACTGAGATCTCCTCTAGGATAAGGAGTGCTATGGATCAGGAGGGCTTTCCCAGGGCTGGATGCAGTTTTATGGCACAGTGAGGAGCTCCTCCCGTTTACTTTGGCAAGAAAGATACAGGGAGAGGTCACCTTCACATAGAGGATTCCCTGGCTGCCTCCACCTTCTGACTTGCTCAAGCACAGAGTGGATGAGGGGGTCACAAAGGTTTCTCTCAGCCACTGCTCTGGGAGCTGCAGAGAATTTCACCCTTCCTTCCTTTCTAAGCACTGCTTTCCTCAGAGACAGGTGCAGCTTCAAAGGCATTTCCTCACCTGGGCTAAGCAGATCCTTCCACTGGAAGACCATCTCAGACAGAAGAAGGCTATCTGAAGACTGTGTGAACCCCCAAAAGATAACTTTTACCTAAATAAAATTCCCAGTTTATTCCAAACACCTCCATTAAATCATTAACATTCTGGGTAACACCTCCATTAAAACTCTAGGTAAGACATCTGGTACAGTTTGATTTAAAGGCACAAGTAGTTGATTAACAATAGTTTTAAAATTACAGGAATTCATTTTTCCTGTTGAAAAAATTGATGAAATAGATTCACTTAAATGTATCTGGCTACCTTTCAGTTTGTAACTAGGATTCATCACACTGTCAGCTAAGAAAAGGGTGCCTGGAGCTGTTGTAATCCTTCAAAGCCCAAGTAGTGACTTCTTTAAAGTGTTAATCTGGCCAAGAAAGGAGGCAGACTTCACCCTCAGTTACCCTTTATTCTCCTCCTCCACTTCTTTAGTTTCTGTGTGATTGTCTCCCAGTTAAGCAAGAGGGAAATGTGGTGATGCAATGAAGTATTTGAGGTATTTTGGAGAAGCTGGACACACAATAATGTGCTACAGGAAAAGGATGATGAGTAGTCATAAAATGCCTGGTACCCTGCAATGCCTACCCTGCCAGTAATTGTGACAGGTTTTCTGTTGAGTTTGAGCCCAAGAAGTCGAGCAATTTGGAATGATTGTTTTTGCTTTGTTACCAAATGGCAAACATCCAGCTGAATAAGGAGATTTTGTTTCATTTGGAATGAGGTTAGGATGGCTCCCAGAGCTGCCTGCCTTGTTTATAGGTGGAATAAAGGGCATCAGAAGCTGATTTACTGAAATTATTTCCATCCATCCCAATGGGGAGTTTGCTGTGCCACCTTCCCTGCACTTGCATCACGGCAAGAGGAGAAAGCAGACACAGAAGTGCTAATGCAGCTCATGGGAAGAGCTGACATGACCTCAGTCACTGGACTGCAGGAGCACAAACCTGTAAAAGCAGGTACATTCCCAACCCCCAGCCTCTAGAGTCAGCAGGGACACAGGCTGGCAGGCACTGTGACACCTGTAAGAGCTGCTGGAGCTGTGCCTGTCCCCTGGCTGCACTGAAAGAGGGTCCAAGGGAATATGTGACAGCTGAGAGCAGGCAGGTGTGTACCAGCGGGGCTGAGGGAGCAGCTGCTCCTGAATATCACTGGGGACATCATTCACTTACAGCACAGCACCACTGCTGCTCCTGCCCACACACTGAGAGCCAGCAGCAAGCTCATCTCCTTCCTTGCCTTCCCTGCTGGAGCCTCTTCCTTCCCTCAGGGCTCTTGGAAACTGGCTGGGAACAGCAGCTGAGGAGATCTCCTCTGCCACAGGCTGCCCTCCTTTTCCTCACATCCTTTCACCACATTTGCCCTTGGCCTTACAGCTCTGCCTTCATCCTACACACCCATTCACATTCCTCCACCTTTCCCCTCCCTGCCTACACTGATGGTGGCAGATGGCAGATAGCTATTTGTCACACATTTGTCTTCACATTACCCTGCTCACACAAGCTTCTTTTGTTACCATAATCCTCTTCTCTTGTTCAAACCCCTCCCTAGCATTTGTACTTTCCTGAAGAGTCTGAACATAAACTGAGAGATGGAAAAGTAGTGTTAATTTCTATTTAGTAAGAACGAAGAAAAATGCACAAAGTGCATTTGCCACCCCCATCTTAAAAGTTTCCTCTTTGCACTTCTGAAAGCTACAGTACATATGGTAATATTTTATTTGGGTTACAGCCCTTCCATATCTTTGCTGTGTTGCTCATCTCACATTGTCAGCAACTCAAATAAGGGCCTTTCCTGCAGAGGGAAGACAGCAGACTGTGGGTAGCATTTACAGAAATTAAAACAAGAGGCCATGAGGTGGCAATGAGCAGGCTGTACCTGTGGGTCATTTTCAGTACCTGTTTTGCAATTTGGGTAATCAAGGATCAAGCAAGGGCTCTGCTACTTGGTGCTGATAATTGGAAGTGCTCTGTTAGCCTACAAATCCACTGCTCTGCCAGAACCCAACCCATCCTCCTGTGCAGTGCTTTCATCCCCTGCAGCCCGATAAGCACTAAAGAACAACATTCAGCTCCATATTACTGTTATTTATGCTACAATTCTTTCTGTCACAATGACTTTATCTAGATTTACAACTGCCACAGAGTGGAGATGAGCTCTGTCATTCTCTGGATGCCCCTGCCCTGTATCATGAGCACAAACAAGAGCTCAGTGCTCCCTGAGCCACAGCCTCAGCCCGCTGCTCCTTCAGGCTGATGTCACTGCATCCCCACCTCCCCAAACAGCACACAACTCTGTCTGATGATGATGACAACCAATGGAGGCAGAATTCAGAATGTCCAGATCTTGAAGGGGAGGCAAGAATGGCCTTTTCACTCTGGATGTGCTCTCCACAAGTGCCCTTAATCCAAAACAGAGCTGCTGAAGCCTAAGACTTATTATTCCATTAAAACAAGCATAGGCAGATGGTATTTAGTGCACTGGCACTAAATGCTGCTAATTGCTAATGTAGTAGCATTGCTAATCCCTAATCTTGTTTCTGAGTGGGAAAGAGTTGACCCAAGACCCCATTTGTCATCCCTGCTTCTGTGATTAGGGCTTATCAAATCCACAAGGCCAAAGCTTGGGATGCTATGAAATGCTTTAATCCTCTACTTGGGTCAGCTAAAGGACTGGGAAATCAGAGGTCAATGCTATCAGTGAAAGCAGAGCAAGGGGTTTGCAATGCTGGTCAGAAAAACTTTGCTGCATGTAAATATGTGCCTTAACTACAGAAGCATTCAAGTTTTTAGCCATACAAACTATCTAAAGTAGAATACTGCAAATTCACTTTTCCCTTTGTGCAAATGCTCTTAGCAGTGTTCTAGAACCTTTCTTCTTGCAAAAGTAATAAACATAGCACATGATCAAAATCTCAGAAGAGGGGCTGCTGGATTATCCACATGACATAATTCCCCTCATAAATATAATCCTGAATTTACATTGGATATTTTTTTACTTTTTCTAATTTAACTGAAAGATTGCTCCAGAAACTCATTAGTCATATTTAACATTCATTATTAAGCAGTTATTAATTAAATAAAATTAATTAATAATATTTAATAGGAAATATCTAAATTTCTAGACAACATTTATTCATGGCCAATTTAGGCCTATTTACTCTTACATCAGCATTTGCCTTCACTTTGAATGCCTTGATTTTATCTCCCTATTGTCCTGGATCACATCACATCTCTTGCCTGGCTTTGCTTGGGTATGGTTTGGTGAGCCAAAGCCTTGCAGAGCTTCAGGTTGTTTTGGTTTGGGGTTTATTTATTTATCTGGTCTCATGCCTGGCACCACCATCTTTCCTTTCATACTGTACCCCTATCCTTCCTGTTGTATCCCTATCCATATCTGTTTGGATTTTTCCCCTGCTCTTCCAACTCTATGGACTCCACTCGTCGGTCTCACTTCATTTCCTACTCATCCAGTTTCCAGATTTCCCGTAAGAATCCCCTGCTCCTGTGCATGCAATGGAAGCACAGATGCTTTCCCCAGCACCACACCTGATGCGCACTGGAAGCAGCGGCACGGTGAGGAGAATTCAGCAGGGACACACCACTCCTGCCATATGTCACAGCTGCAGGTGGAAGCATTCGTGCCACTGCATCCCAGCCCACCTTTTGCAAGGCTGGAGCCACGACAACAGCAGATCCCTTTGATGACAGCAGAAGTTCTGGGAGGTGAGGTCTCGAGCTCAGGTTTGGTTCAGCAGCCCAGGGAAAGCATCTTCACACCAGGTGGCAACAGAACAGCCCAGCCAGGTGTGGCTCCTTGGCTGGGGAGGGAGAGGTGCCTCTCACAGCCCTGTGCAGAAGCTGTTCCACAAAGCAAACTGAGCACGACTGGCTCCACACTCACCCGTGCAGTGAAGTCCACGGCAGCACCCCGATTCAACAGCAACGTGGCTACATTGATATTCCCATAGTGAGCAGCTATGTGCAGGGGAGTGAACCCACTCTGCAAAATAAACAAAACACAACCAATAGATACTTAAAAAAAATACAGCACTGGCACTCCACAATTCATGGCACATCACTGACAAAAGCTAGTAACAGGAGCCTGCTGCAAGTCACCACTCCAGTTCTGTACTAGTTTTCACTCACTGATGTTTATTTATAGTATTTCAGAGAATCTAAATAAAATCACATTGCTAGGCAGGAGGGAAAAAAAAAATTAACATAATTATTCTAGAAGAAAAGAAGTTGAATAAAACTTTCAGTTATTCCAGGAAAACAGCAGCAAAACATTTGAGTATTAAAGCAATGATCTGACTTTTATGAGAAATTAGCTTCTAACTAGAAAAATATCGTTATTGGTATTATGTCAATCTTGCAAGTTAAATCTCTTAAAGATTCTTTGCAGAAGTTCAAATACAAGTCATTTAATGATATTTGCTAACTGGTTTTTGTAAATTCAAAGTAGATGCAAATGAAAATAACATCAAAGACTATTTTAAATTATTAATATGAGTTTTTTTTCCAAGGGTTAGCACCATAAGGACCAGTCTCCCACTGTGGGCAATCACGCTGGGTTATGTTCAGACACCATGAGTTACCACCCTAATTAAAAGATGTCTTACTGATAAAATTACTTCAGCAACTGATTTTCATATTTAAGTACTTTTACTTCCTTTTAAAATAATGCTAAAACATGCAGCAATTCCATCAGTCCTGCAAAATATGAAACCTTATGGGAACTAGATGCATTTCTAAATTGTTAGCAAGCCATGCTAGCTGCCACCGCCTTGCTTTGGGAGTTTTGCAGCTGTAAAACCACTCTCAGATCATTCTATTTGCTGACACCATCAAGGTAAGTGTCATGCAGAAGCCTAGAATCAGACCTGGATGCACAACATGACAGGGTTGTCTGCAGCTCTTAGAACATTTGATAAACATATGCTCCATGAGAATCCCTGAAAACTCCATCTCTCGTAATACAGCCCTTTTATGATGGCAGTTAAGTTCCCAAGAATGCTTCACTCTTACTTTTAAACCCTGGTTCCAGCTGCAGAGAGCCCTGGTCTCTAAACTACAGTCTTCTCTAGCACATGCTACTTCATTTCATCTAAAGCAGGTGTCTATCCTAAAATATGCGATGCAGACAGGAGGGAGAAATGATGCAGCAGCACTAAGTCATGGAGGAGTGATGATGCATAGATATATTTATATATACCTCTGTTGTTCTATTCACCATCATCTAGGTTAACACATTGGGAAGCAAAGAGGGGGAAAAAATGCACGGTTAGTCCACCACCGGTGACATGGCTGCGGAAAGCTTCATGATGGCTGTGGGGCACGGCAGCTCGGGGGGCAGCACGCCCGGCACACACGGGAAGCTCCACAGGGTGGAAGCAGAACCAGCGAGTACTTTGAGTGCTAATTGTACTTTGAGTGCTAATTGTACTTTGAGTACTAATTGTTACACGTTCACCCAAGTTCTCCAAGTAGCAGTTGCACAGACAGCTGATCGAACGGCAACTGTGCAGTACCTACGGCTCACCACTGCTTTCAGGAGTGGCTTTCATTCCCAAGATAATAATTCAAATAATATTTTGTTTATTATTTTCCATTTGCAAGGTTTCTACAAGAGGAATTAACCCTGATTTAAACAGAAGAGGAACGGGAGAGAAAGAGGCAAAGGAGGTAAATCAAACGTTATTCTTTATCGGGTGTTAGAGGAGAAAGTTCTGTGTAACTGCAGCAGAACAGATCACACCGAGGGAGATCTCCCCTGGCTGTGGCCAGCACCTGAGAGCACCACAGCTCCTTGCTTCTCCCAACTGACCTTTGACTCCACGTCGGCGTTGTGGTCGTTCTGCAGGAGCAGAGCCGCCGCCTTGGTGTCGTCCTTGCGCGCCGCGATGTGGAGGGCGGGCAGGCGAACCTTCCCCTTGGTGTCATTCTCCAGCAGCAGGGAAACCACCTGGTCATGGCCTTGCTGCAAAGCTACTGCCAGAGGTGTGAAACCATCCTGCAACACACAACGGGCACCATCAAGGCGGGCTCCAAACCCTCCATGGGGCGGGAAGGGGGAGCCGAGAGCTCTCGGCCTTATGAACAGAGCTCTCCCAAATTCAACTCAGAGTTACACGGTGCACGTTAAAAGTACCCTGCTATGACCCTGAAATTGGAGCAAAGTCCTGGTGAACAAGGTTCCAAATACTCAAAACACCTTTCTGGCACTCCAGACACAACATAAAATTGTAAGACGCAAATGACTGAGACTCGAGGAAAAAAAGCGTGAAATTACTCACATATCTACAGTTAATTATACAGATACTTACTTATGTAAGTGCTTAATTATACAAAAGGTACAAAAAGCTCGAATATTAAAATTACAATTTCTAATGATGTCTCAATAGTAAATTATAATCAATTCCTGACAGATTATAATCTACATTTTTATGATTATTTAAGAAACAGCCAAACAACTAAACAAACCAAACCAAACAAAACAAGCTCTATCCTCTAACATAATTTATATATACATTTAAAATATAATAATTGATCAAAAATACCACATTCTCCTAATGTACTGATGTTCTACTACATTTTCCCTTTATGAAAATTTATATGATTTGATAGACAATCCTGTTACAAAAAAAAAGTTATTTCCTTTCAGATTTGCTAATAACCAAAATAGTGTAGAATAAAGAACCTGAAAAACAGAAGGTTTTTGTTTAACAGATTTTAGAGCAAATTCCTCAAACACATAAAAAGCACAGTCTGGGATTTATAGCTTTATATCTTAATTTTAATTTTATGTTATGGATTCTTAGAAAACTAAAGAATGAAGGAGTTGTCATCTACATTCTGCTCCATCCCAAATATCTGTCATTGCAACCCAGGAGCACATCCAGCTTTGCCCAAGATAATACCCATAAATCACTCAAAAAATCACAGAGGCAAACTGCTTTGGATATTTATTTATTCAGTTTGTCTCCGGATGAATATATCCAAAACCTGTATTACCAAACCTCATTGCATCTTAGTGAGCAAATACATTCTTTCACTTTTCAACTACTGCTATCATGGTGAAACCGTGTAACTGTGAAATAAAAGTGCAGCAGTGACAGAGACAGAGGTAGATCCTCACTCCATGTCAACAGTGCAGAGTTGAAGTGTTAATGTTTGAACTTTTGGAATTAAAAGTAATGTTTTCAAAATGGAATTTCTCCCTCTAGCTTCAAAACCAAGAATACCTCAATCAAGGATGAGAAACAGGAGGGGTCCTGAAAAGGAGAGCTTTATCAAAATTTTTGAGGGGAAGAAAATCCAAAAAAAACCACTGATATTCCTGGGACCCAACAAGCGATTTCCACCACACTCTCCCCACCTCCTGAGGAGTTTCATGCTCGTTTAACCAGGTTTCCTTGGTGCCTGCAGCTCCCCATCCTCCTGCAGCAGGGCCAGGCACTGGGCTGCAGTGCTGGGGTCAAACAGCCACAGGGCCATGGGGTGTGGAAGATGCTCTGCAGCCCTGAGGGCCAAAAACCCTCCCTGAGCATCCCCAGAGAGGGCAACATTGCTCTGCTGTACAGGCAGAAATGGGGGCTCTTGCCTGCAGAATCCCTGGAGGCCTTGGCTCCCTGCTCTATTTACACATCCCAAAATTCAGCCACCGCACAGAAAAGTGGTGTAGACACCCACAACATCTTTTCTTGTAGGGAAATAGAACCAATTATTTCCTTTAATTAGATTAAACCACCATGATTACATAGTTACTTTTAAAGAGTACTTAGCTAAGTGGCAATCCTTCAGTTACAAAAGTTTTTGCACTTAGAAAGATAGAGAGAAATCAAATTTTTAAGAAAACTTGGACCAAGAGAAAATAAGAAAGAACCCATAAGCAACTCAAACAAGGAGGCAATAAAGGTGTCATTGTTTTGTAGTCTGCTATCTTCAAATAAATTCTCTGGATAAAATTTGACTGCACCTAACCGTCAAGCTGAGATGGAAAAAAGCTCAACCTAAACTGACATACAGTGTTCAAAGGAAAAACAACACCAAAAAAAAAATACCCAAATACCCCTTGAAAATTTTTTCTAAAATGTCTTTTTCTAAAATATCTTTTCAGAAAATCATATAATGGTAAGTGACTATACTTACCACTATAATTAATTTTACCACTTTAATCTTACCACTTTAATTAATTTTAAATTAATTTTCCAGATTAAAAGTACCTTGTTTTGGTATTTCTTGACTATTTCTTTGGTATCCTTGAGCATTTCCAGGAAGCAGTTCTGATGAAGACTTCAAGTTATAACTAACTTTAGTGATTTTGGAAACACTGTTTTGATCCATTAGCAATTCATTTTTCACAGTGGAATAAGATTTCCTTTCTATACCATTATACAGTGACACTATCAGGTATAAGTGGCAATAAACTAATTGTGCATTTCATTTTTTTCAAAAACTGGGTATTTTTCAAGTAAGCATTATTTCCTTCATGGAAGCAGTACTAGTAGAGCAATTAGAATTCAATAAATATTAAAGAAAGCACATACTGAAATACCTTTCTACAGTTTGGTAGGAAAATCTTGGTAATAAGTCAACTGAAAATTCACCAGATTCAACATCTTTCTCAATGCCATACATTTACAACTATTAACATATTTGTTATTTATTTTCCTCTCAGGTTGCCTTATTTAAGTTAGAATTAATTTTGTATTTGAGTTAGAATTGCTTTTTAAAGAAAGAAATACAAATTGGTCTTTTAGAAAGATCACAGAACACCTTCAAGGATGGATCCTGCATCTTTCTGTCAACTTGAAATTCTCCCTGCAGCACCAGTGGGGTAACTGGGTGCCACAGAGAGGGCACTACCATGGTAATGAGGCAGTTCAGGAAATGTCCAAGCCCCAAGTAACCCTGGGTTTTCTCTGATATCCCAGGACTGGTCCAAAGCACAGGTGAACAGTTGTTCTTGCCTTATGGCTGCCACCCTTCTCATTCTTCACTATTTTTAATAAAAGCACAGAGAACTTTTATATTACAGACACAGTTTCCCTATGTGAACATTTAACCTGAAAGATTAGCAGTTATGACTAAGAACACATCTATATTTAGAACTGTCTCTAGTTAATGTAATTTTTTTTTATTTTAGAAATGGCAAGAGACAATTTAAATTGCTGAAAAGCCCATAACTCTATTCATTAGCACACTTCATAGAGACAGCTTTTTATTCGTCTTTAATTTTATATTTAAAAGACTAGTTTGATATAAGCTGGCAGAAATCACTGCTGAAACACATTTTGCTTTGTTCATAAAGTGTCAAATTCAAACTTTTACCTCTGTGGCAAGACTTTGACTGGCACCATTGTCAAGAAGAAACTTAACAACCTCCAGGTGGTTTTCTTGGGCCGCCATGTACAGTGGAGTGAAGCCATTCTGAAATACAAGAACAAGAGTGTAAACACCCCACAAACATTTCATACATGAAACAGATCTGCCAAATGAGGGAAGATTAGGTGAAAAGTGAAAAAACTGTTTGTTCACAGAGGAGTTAATGCATGATCTACACTGGTTTAAGTGAAGATGGGAGAAGGGCAATATTATTTAAAAGGACACAGAAGAATCTTTAGCTGACCAAATACAATTCCCACAGCTAAGCCAGAACAATTCCTTTCACATCTGTTGAGAAGTTAAGCTAAAAATCAATCTGGACAGATGATTTGGTGGCAACGAGTTATGATTCCTGATAAATACAGCCACAGCACTGGAAATTCAAAACAGGACAGGGAAATACAATACAAGTCTGTGGCGAAAGCAAGAGCAGTGACTCCTCAGAGTAATTGACATTTTTTTCTCTTCTTTCCATTAGCTTTTACTTCCCTTTCACTTGTGCCAGCTACTTCTGCCTTCCGTCTCCTCAAAGAGCTGCCTTCTGAGCACACTCTGCTTCTGGGCACTGAGCTACTTCATATTTCAGGCACCAGGAGCTGTGAGGATCATTGCTGCTCAGCAGTTTGAGACAGAGATCTATCAGTGTTTCTGAACACATTAGAGCATCTCTCAAATTATGCTTAAGTGACTGATTTCAATCAATGCAATACAAGTATTAGAGGTTGCAGAGCTTAACTCGTTCTTTGGTGAATGCCTTTGTCTTACAGTCAATGATTTTGTCTTTGCTTTAACTGTAAAGAGTCTGTGAAAAACTGAATTTTTTAGGATTAATATTAAGGCAATGCATTTTTTACCTTTTGTTCTAAGAAATTCTGAAATCTCTCCTACAGTTACACAGGTCACTGACCTAGATTTTGCAGAAAACCAATGGGGCTGAAAAGAGACGAGCTAAGTTTGCCCGTATGTTCACATCAAAGGAAAAACATCCACATTCTGGCAGACCCATGGCAGTGAGATTGGGCTGAGCTGCAGGGGACCAGCTGAGGGACACCTGATTGTCCCAGCATGGGCAGGGCACACGTCCAGCACCCAGCACAGGGGACCTGAGGCCTGCACGCGGAAGCAGGGACACACAGGAGGTCACAACAAAGGACACTAGGGCAGGAAACGGATGTTGGACCCAAGGGGAACTTCAGCAGCAGCAAGGCACCCAGCAGCTGTGAAGCCACATGTTTACAAGGCCTGCACAGGTGGCAGGGCCTACTGCTGCTCCAGGATTTGATAATTTGGTCTCTATGCAGGCAGGCATTGCTACAAGCACACAGCAGGCACTGAAGGGCTCACAGAGCCCAAGCAAAAGGTTTAAAATGTGTTTAATGCACTCTTCTGAACAGAGGTTCAACAGTTCAGTCACCATACAGTCAAAATTCTACTTAATTAAAAACCAGAGAAGCCAGGAAGCACTTGCTAAGGTACCTCATATGTCACACTACAAGTTATTACAGTGAACAGCAGTCTGGTATTGAGTCTGGTATTCTATCATTTCATGGCCTATTCTACATCTATTTACTAACTCAGCTGGAAACATAAATTAATTTTTTAGTTTCAAACATTTGCAATTAGAAAGGAAGCAGGAAACACTACCTAACAGCTTGTTTCATGAAATAATTAATAGGCAAAATTTCCCAAAACCAAATATTATCAGCATTTGGAGGCAGAGCAGAACCTTTTCTCTTAAGTTTTTGCAGGGTTTTCAATATCTTTCCACCCCACACTTTACACTTGTTTCTCTCTTTAAAAAGGGGCTGGAATTGCCAGACATCCACAAGTCTGAAAAAAAACATTTTGTCTTGAATAGTAATAAATAACCCTTAGAAGAGGTATAAAATTCAGCTGCAGCACAAATTTCTGGCTTATTTTTTGGCTTTTTAACAGCCAGGAAGATTTGGTTAGAGAAGGCCTAACACTGGAACTGTCAGCATGGGAGAGCTGTCACCTTCAAGGAAAGAGGAGACAAAGCTCAAGTGGAGCTCAGCACCACAAACCGAGCTGGTCCAGGGCAGTTTGGTGACAGAGAGCACCAGGGACCTCCTCAAAAGCTGAATCCCAGCTGGTATTGGTGTGGAATGGCCAACAGAGGTGTTACATGGGTGTTCCAAGTAAAGACTCCATAGTGGGGTGGGGGAGAAATAAATCTTTAATTCTGGCATGTTAGCCAAGTTAGAGTAACATGCGGCAAAACCTTAGGGTGTATGGACAATGCAGTTATATAAGATGTTCACAATCTCAGATTATTTTTAGTTTCAGGGATGAATACACAAGTTCTCAAACCCAAGCTGAAAAGATCCTGTCAATCCCATCTTAAGTTCTTTAACAGGAAAACCATGGCAAATATTTCTGCTTTGTTTTACTTCCTAACAGGCATGAGAGATTTTACCTAAAAATAATTTGTTGTTGTTGTTTTCTTTAAATTTAAGTTATATGGTTCCAGAATTAAATAGTGCTGTATTGAGCTAGTATAAAAGAGTAAGAAAGAAGAACTGAGTCATTAATTTCTTTTCCTCAGGTGAAAAAAACCCCATGAAATATAGACCACAAATAACTAACATTTTCAAAACAGATCCTGTTAAGCATTTTGTTCCTATTATTTGAAAGACCAGTAAAACACCTCACCCTCCTTCTTTAATTTTTTTTTTTTTAACAAACATTTATTTTCATGCCCACATATTTATAATACAGCAAAATGGTAATCCTGGGCCAGATGAGAAGACTGTCTCTTCTCTGACACTGCCTCCAGCCCCTGAGCAGGGAGAGCAGGAATGGAGTGGCATGCAGGACACTGCTGGCACAGCCACATGGCTTTCAACAATCTGTAGTTTATGCATTTTTCAAGCCAGGGCTTTTCTGTTTTGCTTTACTGCTTTGCTTGTAGCACCAGTGCTGTTTTCTCTCATTTCAAATTCTCTGTAATTGACCTAAACATTTATTCAAAGGACTTGAACCAGACTTACAAACTCTGCATGTGCCTGCAGTACCTCCCTGTACAGGGAAAGGGGATGGGCTCAGCTAAGCCTGAGACGGTGAATGATGTGAAACAGGATCCCTCTGAACACATTCTCTCCCACTCTGCTGTTCCAGCCCTGTCTCCTCCAGCTCTAACAAGCAGCAGCTCCTAGGGCACATCTGAGGTTGAATTCACTGACTATCAACTCCATTTGCAAGAGCCAACATTAACACAGTAAGATCTACCAAACATATTGGCTAAAATCAGAGTTTCTAAGAGAAGAGCACTAACTTCTGCAGTTAGTGCCAGCAGCAGCAAACCGGGGCATGTGGCCTTACCTGAGACTGTGCATTGACATTGGCCCGATTTGTAACCAGCACTTTGACAACTTCTGCTTGTCCGGCAAGGGATGCTATGTGCAGTGCTGTGTTTCCTTTCTGGAATTAGAGACAGGGACATTTGAAAAGAGTACAAAACCTGAGCCTGAATACATAGCAATACCATCAAGAACATCTTCCACTTTAGAATATAGTATTTCTTGCTGAATACTTCTAATGGGGGTGTTATTCTAGAAGACATGGCATGGACAGAAACAACAACAGGAATCTACAGCTTGTTCAGTAAATCTCCTCCCTAGCAATCTGTGACATTTACTATCATCTACTATAATTGTTTCTATTAAGCAATTATTGAAACCCAGACCCCTCCCAGCAGTGGAAAATGGGCAATTTCTGCTGCAGCAGTCTGCAATCACATGGCCAACACCTCGTGCCCAGGCCAGCAGTGTGAACAGGGAACAACCAGATAGGCTTGACTGACCTTTGTGGCTGCATCCACACTGGCACCTCGCTGGATCAGCTCAGAGACAACCTCTACGTGCCCTTCTTTGGAGGCGAGATGGAGAGCATTCAACCCATTCTGGTTGGGAAAAAGGAAAGCAATTAGAAGGATTCACAAGTGTTTTCCAGCTTACCAAGCATATGAGGAGACAAGTTATTACCATGCCACTGAGAGGACTGCTTAAAAAAACTACAGTTAGGTAAACTTCACAAGAATTAGATTATAAGGACAGAGAATGAATTAAATCAAGATATACTGGCTCTGGGGTCTCAAATTCTATGTGCTGTTCCATGATCTAATGCAATACAAATGGAATGAAAGATAAGGCAGCACATTCCCCAAGTGCAAGTGAAATGGTGTCTGGGTAAAGAGTTTAAAACAAAAAAAAATTATTTAGATAAGATATGTAAATGTGGTTCCTCAAAAAACACATAAATTATCTTTGACATTAAGTGCAAATATAATGAGAAATCTGAGAAACAGCAAGAAAGGTATTTATCCAGAAAATTTGACCAAAATAATCTTCAACCTGATTTGAGATGTTGATGTCCACTCCATTTTTTAGGTAGTCAAGAGCCTTTTCCAAGTTGCCAGCTCGAGCTGCTCTCAGGTAACTTGCATTTGTGTCAGACTACAAGAAAAAAAGGAGAAGTCCCATGAGAAATCACAGCACGGTATAAAAACACATTTCAGTGGCAAAGAAATTATTAATGACACAGCACATTGTACATCCACTTAACTAGACAGGAAAGGATCCCAAACCACCTTGTGAAATGTGGGTCAAACCCCGAGCAGGCAGCAGCAGGCTTGGCTGCACACATGACCATGAATTATGGAGCAGAGCCTCACACGCAAGGCCAGCAGCCAGGGACACATCTGGCACCCCGTGTGGCACACAGCCATGGGGAACCAACTCAGGAATGGGCTGCAGGGAAAACAACCATGCTGCTCTTCCCCAAGGTGCCACACCACTTCTGATGGCCAAACCGAACAGGCACAACCAGTACTGTGAGAACTAATCTGAGAGATTAAAAAAAGAAAAATTCAAAATATTCAACCTTGAAGGACTGGATTGGTAGAATTAAAAAGCCCATGGTTCTACAAATGAATGTATTATAAAATTTCACATCTGCTAACATTTTGGTTTTCTTTCTCCATTCTCCTTCATTTTATGGCACATTTTATTGACAATACCTGTTCACTTTAGTGAAGAAGCCAGAAATTTCTAGGTACAGTATCATTATATAAACCGCATTTTCCTTTTTTTCAGACCTTGCATTAAAGATAGTTACACAAATTTACTTTATGATGACTTCAGCTTGAATGTAAGGACAGCAGAAATGTTGGTTAAGTCATGACAGAATCACTGAGAGGAAGTCCCATTCCCAGAGGGTTTTAACAAGTTATGCAAATATCCAGGGAGGACAGTTTAGATAATGCTGATCCTGCCTTGGAGCAAATGCAACGAACTGGGTTAGCTTTCAAGAGGGACAAATCACACAATCTTTGATTTTATCCCTGCCACAGCTTTCCCTGGCAACTTGGGCAGTCAACATATTTTCTGTGCCCTCTTCTAGACTGGTAAAGCAGGAGTTGTCTGTGTTCCTTCCCTCTCAGCACCATTTCATCCCAGGCTTACATCATTGCAGCTACCAGTGCATTGAGATGTTTTCTGTTGCTCAAATAATTTCCTTTTTTTTTTTAAACATCGAATTGCTGGATTTGTGATAGAGTTTTCTCCTCTCCTGTCAACACAGCCACTGCAAGCTGGATGTTGTGCTCAAGAATTGCTCCAAGCCCATCAGAAGCCTCCTTCACATGCAGGATGAAGCAGTCTTGGGCATAATGACAGCAAAATGATAAGGGGATAGGAAATCTGCTTTTCTCCTTGTACCCATACAAGCTACAAGACTATTTTACTGGTACAGCCAATAAAACAAGCTCTCCCCTCTAAGGAGAAAGCCATTACTTATGAACTCCTAATTTTCTCCCAAGTTTTGCACATTTTGCATTCCGCTTTGCAGTGATAAGTCACCAGCTTACAGCCTTCCCTGCTCTTTATCATTCTTTTCCAAGCATGCCACGCTGATCATTACAAACCAGCTTCTGCAATGTCCTTCCAACAGAACAGCCCTCAAATACAGCCCCCAAATACTGGTGTTCAGTCAGGCTTTCTCAAAAATAAGGTGCTCCTGCAAAGTAAACAGTCGTAACTGTAAAGACTATGGGCAAGAAAAGCTGCCTTGAGAGCTGCTTTCATTTGGGAGATCATGAGAGTTGTGCAATGCAGATTATTACAGGAGACAGGTCATATTCTCAGTGCTTAGCAACAGCAGTCACTGGGGTAAAAAAACAGGTCAGCATTTTATCAGCATTACTAAAGGTAGGAGGGAGGACTCAATAGAGCGGGAGCCTCTTTGTCAGAGGGCAATGGCATCCCTGTTTGGCACAGTCAGCAGGGGGACCAGAATTAACATCAGCTGTTTACAGCTGCTCTGGGTGGGGAGGGGAAAATCAGATTCCAGCAGGCAGTCGCAGGAATACAGCCAGACAAGGAGCACTGCTCCTCTGCAGGCACGCCCCAGCCTATTTGCTCAAACAAAATGGACAGGGAGAGGCAGAAGCAGCAATAAATATTTGATAATCACATTAATCTCTAACTGCAATTTCACTGTGGAGGGAGAGCAATGCCTGTGTCTCTTACAGACTTGGGCATGACTTTTGGATTTAGGGGTTCTGAAGACTTAACAACTGTTAGTAACACTTACAGGAGGAAGGATAAAGTTCAGGTCACAGTTCCAGCCTGAGGCCATATAAAAGTGTCTCAAACCAAACTATCTCAGGTGCTGCCCAAATCCACTCCTGGAATCCCTCAAGCCAACAGCACATCCTCCTTTGCCAGTCATCCCTCAAAACTCACTCCAAAGCAGCCACAAGCGTCCAGCCACACCAGCAGCCAGGCTGCCATCCCTCAGTGGGGCTGGTGAGGTGTTGGGCCCAGCATCCTGCTCACCTGTCAGCCTGCACCAGTAGCCCAGCACTGGTTACTGGTTAACTGTTACTGGTTTCCAGTTACCCGAACGTGACGTGAGCCCATGTGTGCAAGTGCATGGGCTGCCTCAGCACACAGGGTGTAACACGTCCCTGTGCTCTGAGAAAGGGGAAAACTTTTTCTGTCTGATCTTGGCTGATGCTGCCCAGCCCACAGATGGGGTTAGCTCACCCTTTCTGGGCCACCACACACAGGAGCTCTGAGATTTGCACAGAGGGATAATAGACTGAGGGTGTACAATTGTGCAAACAGGGTTTCTGGGAGTCCCTCTATCCATTTCCACCTCTACCATCAGCAGAAACAAGCAGGAACATTAGAGAGAAAACAGAGACAACCTTGTTGGAAGCCAAAAGTAGTTTCAGCCTCCCTAAAAGCAGCATTGCCAGCTTCCACTTCCCCTATAACTAAGGCATTACTTCAGACCTACCCACACAGAGGAGAGACTTGCAAGCTTTTTTCTGTCTCACAAAATGTCTTGAGTATCCTTATTAAGACATGTCACTTCCAAAACCACAAGAACCAATAAACACTCTCCATCCAAAATGTAAGGAATTGATCAAAAACATCAATCCTAAACTTCTACATTTCTGAACACAAAATTTCCGAACTTTACATTTGTATTTTAAGACTAAATTTTTTGTTTTTCTTTTTTAAATACCTCAGTAGAGTATAAAAATGTTACTTCAATTGGCACTGTGTTGTTTAAAAAAGAGCCTCTTGGAGTCCCTGCTAGAGCCTGTAAATTACCTCAGTATTACAGACAGAAACAGCACCAGAGCCTAGGCTCAAACCAACGGAGGATTTTAAAGATCAAAGACGTGCAATAATAATGTTAGTAATTATTTATCTGGATTGCCATAATTCCTGGAAGCCCATATCATAAATTGATAAAGGACTGATATATGAAATGCATTAAAACCACAGTGGGGGGGAAGGGATCTTGGGTTTCCAACCATCACCCAGGACACCCATGTGCTCCTGCCTGTGGGCAATTCTTCTCCACGTGCCCATTCCCACCTTCCACACCAGCTGGCATCTGAAAACAAGAGTCCCACACAGACAGAACAGACATAGACACTCTGTCTACAGGACATTCTGCCATCAGACCTAATAGATTTATCCTTCACTAATTAAACCTCAGCATCCTGAGAAGCATTCTGAATGCTTGCAGCTAGTTCAGATCCTTTTTTTTCTGTAATCAATCCCATTATGAAATGAAGATGAAAATTTGCTTTTGATACTCCAAAGTCTGGACAAATATCATGAGAACAACAGGCAAGGGACACACATCAAAGCATCCTGAATCTGAGATGCTCTTGCAGTCAGCCACAAAGATTGCAGCCCTTTCTGTGCAGCTCTTCCCTCCTGGGATTCCTGTGGCTGCTACATTTTCAAACTCTACATGCAGACTAAAATTAAAAATCAAGATTTTTACAAGTGTTTTAATTCTTGGAGAGACAAACTTCAGGTGCTGTGCACAGCACTGAGCTCTGAAATGGCTATTCAGAGAATATTTAGTAAACACTGGATTTATGGGAGTAGCAGTACTGGTGAATGCATAATACCAAGCTTTTTCTTCACAGATGGTATGACTTCTCTCCTCTCTCCCCATACTTTCTTGGAAGAAAAAGGGACCGTTTCTAGTTTTCAGAAATGTGCAAATGTGCTCAACTGGCTAATGAAGGGAGGTCTTATGCAATGTGTATTTCTTTTAGATTCATGCATTTCCCTTTAAGGTACACTGCTATAAAAACTCCCTCTCTAACGTACAGCAGGCTGATGAGCTTGCAGACTGCCTGTAGCACACAACAGGTTTTCCAGTCTGGAGCTCATTTTCATCCCAGGGACATCTCAGGAAAGGGCTGAGGCTGAATAAGCTGTGCTGGCAGCAGCACTCCATTTGCCAACTCTTCTATACCTTATGGTCCCCTAGTCCTGCCACAAGATGAAGGGACCTGAGAACTGTTTCCCCATTTTCAGGAAAAACTACATGAATTAAAAATATTTCTGTTACAGCAAAGACTAATGCCTAAGCCACTTGGATATTACCTTAAGCTTCCAGAAAATGCTGATGCTGACTCATGCTAGCAAATACATATTCACTCTTTTTCTTTAAGTGCTTCCAGCGAAGTAAGAGATTATTTATCATGGCTAAAGAGAAAAAACTATTAGCAAATTTTCACTGACTGTGATCCAGGATCTGGCCTGGTTTTCCATGGCATTAGAGAGGGTCCCTTAAGAAAACAGAACCTGTATTATTGAGTGAACCCTCTAAAGTGCAAAGCCATTATTTTTAACATGCACAGGCCTCCTCCCATACTGATGGTATTTTATTATGCTCATCTCTCTTTGCTTTGTGTTCTGCTTACAGTGGCCTCTTTTTCAGATTAAAAATCCAGTCTTTTTTTCACATTGGGAGCAGGGTTTTGTTTTTCACTCCATCTTTAACAGTAGCTGTTGTGAAGGGAAACCCCCAGCAGGTTCCCATTGTGCCAGAGCAGGATGCATTCTGGCTTGAGTCCCAACAAAAAGATGCTAACCATGCCTAACATTTGTTGTGGGGAGAGGCAATGACCTCATTTTAAGGGATGAACTTATGTTACTTCCATTTGGAAATGTGCTCAACAAAGAGAGTCTTTGCAGCAGCATGAGGTGACCTGAGGAAATGGATGAGAACATTTTTGCTTTTTTTGACAAGAGTGGGCTTACTGCAGCCATTGGCATTTTTTTTGCAGAAAGGCTTAACTCTGATGGGCACTAAGCATGATACCAGAAATGGGAGAACCTTGGCATTTCTTAGATTTTGCTCCTACACTGATTTAGAATTTTCTTCCATGCAAATGTGTTACCCCCACTGGGTAAGCAATGAATTTTTATTCCAAATAAACTACAGTGGCCAATTTACAGCAGTGTCTGAGCCACGTGAAATAAACCAGTGATATCAGTGTCAAGGGGAGCCCCTTCATTCGTCCTCCAAGAGGCTCTAATCCCTTGTGTCTCTCTGCTTCTACCTTTTAATGATATCACTACTAAAAATTTTCAATTGTATCCTCTTTATTTGAAAGGGGGCTGATTGCACTGGATGAATGATGCTCTCTGTGCAAACAAGTACTCACACTTTACATACCATGCTACCATATGTGTTTTCTTCTGATAAGGATGTACCAGCCTGGGGCCCACTGCTATCTGCAGTTGTGCTGGTAATTACCCTCCAGAGACTGCTTTTGGGATCACAGCTCTGAGCACAACCTCAGGGCAACAGGAAAAGCTCCACTCCCAGTGCCTGGCAATTCAGGGGACACATCTTTTGGCTAGGGAAGGCCAGCTGTTTTGAATATGATTGCAAAAAGAGAAGTAACATAATTACTAATCAAAAACCAAATTAATCCCTCTAATTGTTTGCCCTATCCCACAGTTTAATCATCAACTTTCTTTGATCATATTATTGCATTGTGCATGATAAAGCAGCCAAAGATGTGATGCTATTTGCAATGTCCCCATAAAGGGATCTATTCCAACTAGGTAACTACAGTATGCTTTCCACAGGTTAAAAACCACACTGGTATTAGGCTGTGTGAAACTTTCTTCTTGGTCACACTACTGGACACTAAACTTTTAATTTATTTTATTTTAATTTACATTTTTTTTCTGAAAATATGCATGTGAACGCATAGTGAATTAGTAAATCATCTGGATTTTCAAAAACTGAGGTTCCATCCCTGTACAGTGCTCAATCTTATCATGCTTGTAGAGAAAAATGAAACATTTCTTGAAAAATCACACATCTAAGGAGTTCAAAACAAAAGTGGAAAATGCACTTTAGATGCAGGTCGTTCTTTCTAGAAATCTTTGGCCAAACTAGGAAAACATTCATACAAACAAGCCTCTTTGCTTACTAGACCACAGGACAAAGTTCAGGTTTAGTATAAACCATTCTCAAGATGCCTTGGAGCTTTCTCAGAGTCTGTCTTGGCAAAATGCTGAATATGCACCCTGTTCCCATGAAAAATGAACCACTTGGAGTGGAAGGTGCTTCCAAAGGACCCAGAGCCTGAGATGCCACGGCTGGTACATCCAAGAACATTTCACAGCTTCCAACCAGTAAAAAAGGTGTTTGTGACTGCCCTGAGCAGCACAGAGAGGTCTGGAGCACATTGTTTGCTAGCAGTGACAAACACCTGCTGTGGAGCTGTGATGCAGCTTTCTCACTGTGAAAGTTGCATAGACTTTGTGCATGCAGCCTCCTTCACTCAGTCCTGTGACTTGTGACACCACCAATCCCACCTGGCTGTCCTTAAATGCCTGAATGTTTGCTTCCCAAGAAAGCTCAAGCACAACATACAAAGGAAAAACAGTTGTTATTCCTTTGATTTTCTGCAAATAGTGAAGGTGGTTGTGATTTCCAAGGCACAAAAGACACAGTTATAGCAAATTCTTGCCTAACATCCACATGTAATATCTATAAAATGTTGATCATATCATCCAAGTCAGAAATGCCCCTTTAGATGTCATCTCCACATTATTTACTTGCCAACATAGATACTCAACAAACACAGAATAACTGAACTGCAATTCAGTTATCAGTACAAAATTATGATCTGACAACCCAACCAAAACCACCTGAACTGAGATCAGATCCCCACAGGGACAAAGTTCAGACAGGAGGCAAAGGTCTGCCTTTCCTTATGCTTTGCCAGTTTGCACAGACAAAGTTTTGAGATTTTGAAGCATGGGTTTGATGTGCCAGCTTCACCTGAAGAATTTATGAAAACTATTACTGGTATGAATGTATTAAACTAGTAACACCAAAAGCAAGATTGAGGACTACAAAAATCAATGTACATCTGCAAAACACACACTATCTTTCCAAATATGCAAGACCAACAAATTACAAGAACAATTTTAATGGGAAAACAACAAAGAAGTCCATAAAAAGACCATAAAGGTCTTTAATAGTGACTTTTCAGCTATCAGACTGCACTAGATGAAAAGACAAATGACAAGGTAAATTGGGAAACACTCTGTTCAAGACCCTAAGACTGGGACAGTCCCCGGTTTCACCAGTGAACCACTGTACTTCATTAGAAGTAAGAACCAGTGTAAGAACCAAGCCCTTTGTGACCAACTCACACTTATAAGTAATGAAAAGGATCTGATGCATTAAAAGGCAAAAGATTTTGGCATTTCAAATCCAAGATTCATCCTACAGGCTGAAAGGTCTCAGCAGCTAGAAGTTTATTTCAAATTCTGGGAAGACACGCCTGAATCCATAATGACTCATCTCTCCCTCTCTTAAGTTTTCCTATCCTACATTTACAAGTGAAAAATATATCACTGGCTTTCATAGCTGCTACCACAGTCACAAAGAGCCAGAGAAGGGCTGGATGTGCTTCCAGGGTTTCTTCTCATGTTTATATTCACCTGAAGATAATAACTTCTTATATGTCAAGCTTGATGAGATGCCATTGATGTCTTCCCTGCTGTTTTACTCTCAGGAGCTGACTACCCAAAGAGCAAGAAGATAATTTCAGCACATCTCAGGCCCAAGTTTAAAGCTGCTTCCATGCTAAAGTCACTTTCTTCAGATCACTGCTTGAAAAATATCAGTCAGTCCACCTCCTCTTTTCTTTGTGAATATCATTTTAGAATCAGGACCCAAAAAGAAGAGAAAAAGAGTTCTGCAACTCTTGTAAAAATATTTTGTACATTGCTTTTATTTGTCTATAATTTCAGAGGGTGGGTGTAGGGTTTACAAACCTAAATGAGATAATACCATTGATTTTGGGGGAGAGATTTTATTGACTACCAAAACATCATGTAAATATGCTTCAATCAGATGTGGCAAAGTTAGTGGTAGTAACATGGAGAAAACTCTGTGTCAGGGGAAGTGTCATGCACAAAATTTTCCCTAAAAATACTGTTGCAAATAAACTAGAGAAACTATAGACAAGCTACATAATCTATTAAGAGCTTTCAGTACCATGAATTTATAAGTTTTTACTTAATGCCTGCTTTTGAATTCAACTCTCATTTAAAACCAAATTGATTCTGCCTTGGAACTTTGAAATTCTAATTATCATTTAACAAAAAGATTTTGATGCTAACTGGTCAAGCCATTTCAGAGGTGGCAAAAATACATGGAGACACACACCAATTTACACTGCAAGCTTTGCAAACCCCACATATAATTACAATTTATGCCTTTTTAGGTTTTAAAGGCATTTGAATACGTAGTTGTAAAGTGATCTACTAGAGGTTTAATTTTTGGAGAGGGGGGAGAGGGGGCATACAGTTTAGGATTCTTACAAGAATTAAAAACATTCATTAATTTGTGAGTGCCAATGCATAGGTTTCCACAGCAGGGATTTTGACCTCTATCAGGAGCAAAAACCTCTTCCTTTTACACACCTGAACACTTTGTGGAAGGGTTTCTCTCTGGAGAACTCCACGTGGCCGATGTGACAGACAGAGTGCCTAAAGGGCCTGTGGAAATTATCTAAAGAGCTTCTGAGTCCTAGGAGGACTCAAGATTTGCAAAACAGTCATAAACTTGCAGGGGCAGTGAGAGATGTCACATAAGGTCTGTCATAGTAGCTCACCTTAGGAGAGCTCGTGACATTTACAGAACCAGCTGTCCTGACACCTCCTTGTGAAATAGATAGACCCTTGAACAATGGCAGAGAATCAATGAAACCAAGAAACTAAAGTACTCAAATGTCCCCCTGGAGCTAAAGACTGACTGAGGTAATTTGGGGGTTCAGGAGGAAAAATACCTACCCAGCACTTCCCAAACTCATGAGGGCAATTTCACACAGGAGAGTCAGCAGTCCCCCAGTGCAGGAGCTGAGCAACCTGCCAGGAAACAATTTGAATCTTGGCCTGGAGATGCATGAGACCTGCTGGGGAATACTATCAGGGATTCTTCAGGCTGTGCTGGCTTAGCCATGTCCTTCTACAGGAATGCAATTCCCTGCTGCCCACAACATGCTGTAGGTCATTTTCCATGTGAGGCTGCTGTTGTGGACCTGACCCAGTCACTCCAGGCCCATTTTGTAGCCCACCACACCTCTGTGAACCACAGAGGCAATTCAGAGCAAGCCAGAGCAGATGCTACACACACTGCAGCCTGTTACTGCTGCAAACACAGAGGAGAATCCCTTCTCCCAGGAGTGGTGCCATGGGATGGAGTCTGCATGGAGCTGTGGGGCTGGGCACAGGAGAGCCACCAGCTCCCACCCCTCCCTTGTCACCATTTCCCCTCCTCTGTCGTGGTTAAACACTGGCATTCACTGCTGGGAATCTGTGCAGTGGCATGGAAAGCTCTGTCATAGCATTTGTTGGGGCTGTCTGGATGAAATGTACTCAGTGGTGTGCACAGCAAACGTGAATTAGTTTACAAGTGTTTTGTTCCTCACTCCACATGTTCTGGGTTTGAGGATGAGCTCAGATTTCAATAAGAAAAGTGCTTTTTCCAGCCCCAGCACCAACATATGTGAGCAAAAGTCAGAGCCCTGTATCTGTTATCTAAATTTTAAACTCTAGTTTAAAGCTCAAAAGTCCTGTCCTAACTTTAAATACAAAAATCTGTTCTAAAGCAGAATGAAGAATCTAAATCCCTATTGGAGCAAGGGCAGGAACAGCATTTACAGACACAAACAGGTTGAAAACAGTGACAGCGAGAACAGCCGTAGCTGTATGGGATCCTTGAGATCAATGCAGGGAGAAAGAAAACACAGTTCAGTTTCATTCTGAGAGAAAGTTACCAACTATACAGATAAATCACTGCAGATCGGGTGATGCCATTTTCACATGCTGACTTTTCAGTTACAGAGCTGAACTAGTATTTTTCTGGTTTTTAAAGCCATTTTGCATTAGAGAGCCAGGATTTGGCTGAACCACTACGAGGAATTTAATATCTCTGGAGAGACTTCAATTTTTTAAACAAAAAACAAACAGCAGAACTATTTTAATATTTTACATCATTTTAACTAGATTTGCTAATTTATTTAATCCAAAAGTTATCACTTCCTCTTAACATCAGAATGAAGTATGTTTGAAAAACACATAACAGTTTAATCAAATATAATGGTATAATACTAGTGAATTAAAACTTTCCAAACTGGCTAAAAAGACTTTACTCCTACTATATTTAACAGACACAGATTTAGAACTTGTTTTTAGTGCTATCGATTAAGTGAAGATCAGTTTATCACAGAAATAAGCTACAACCAAGTATACCAGCCCTATACAGTGAATCTCCCCCAGCATTTGATGATAGAATGGGCCATTACTGCACAGTGCTGAAGTATCACTCCTGAACAGCAAATCCACAGCATAAACACACAGTGAAACAGAGCTTGTTTCTCTCTTGCCTCTCAAATATGCAGGGCAGCCTAAGTAAGATTCACATAAGGGATGAAAACAAAACTTATCATAAAGAAAAAAAAAACTTATCAGCAAGGAGAAGCTTAACACATATATACTCTGCACCTTCTCCAATGCAAAACTCGAAATAACAGTGCTGCTATACTTTCCCCAAATAACATACAAATGAATAGAAATAGCAGCTTCTATACAGCTGGTGACAAACCCCAGTAAAGCAAGAGAAAATACCATCCTGGTGCAGCAGAGAGGGGCAGAGCATCCTGCAGAGCAGCACATTGCCAACGCCAGGGCAGCTCGCCCTGCTCACCCAGCTGTTGCACACAGGACCTGCAGGGGCCGTGCCTGGCAGGGTCTGGGCTGCTGGGCTCACGAGAGCATCAGCAAAGATGTCTATCACCATGAAAACAGATACCATTGTGCTACAAAAGGCAGGAGAGAGCAAATAAAGTTCTCAGGGCTGAACAGTAGAGAGTTTAACCAATACCGTAAGACATCTGAATAATAAGAGCTTCTTAAAAAAATTGCTTCACAAAAAAAATATCCTAGTAAATGTTTTCACAGTTTGGAAATTACTGGTTGAAATAAGCTTATGGAAAAACATCTTCAGTGGAAAACAACCAAAGTTTTCAAAGATGCTTTTTAGCAGAGAACAACATCCAGTCCTGTGCTGACAGAAGTAAACAACCACATACACATTTAAGAGGACTCACTGCAGTATTTTTTGCAGAGCACAAAGCTATTGCTGACATGGAAATTAGCTAGCAAACAGCTCTGTTCTGGCATCAGTAGTATCTCTAGCTAAAAAAGATATTGCCATTAACTGACATTTCCACAAAGCTTGGCACTCATCAGTACTAAAAACACAAATCCACTTTCCTGGGAACCTGTTGGGTTTTTTTTAAATTCTGCAGTAGAATAGCCTAGAGAACTGATCTGGCTTTGTGGTTTTTAACTGATGTGAATCACCCAAGCTATTGAAGACCCTCTGAACTTGGTTCATGGAGTACAGGGATGTCCTTCCACAGCAGCTTCCTCACTTGAGGAATTTTTAAATCCCACAGGGAGCACCTTGAAGGTCACTGGGACTCTCTCAGAGTAAGAGTGGTACGTGTGCCTCCTTACAGATCACTACTAGCACACTGCTAGCACTACAGCTGGCTCCTCTGCAAGTTTAATTCACCTGTGGACTGTCAGTAGAAGAGGCGTGTTATTTGAAAAATACACCTTTAAAGCACAGATTTGAAAATTTTTTTTCTAAATATGCAAGACTGGCTAAAAGACTTCAAGTGTTACAAATATCTGTGTTATTTAAGGCCCTGATCACAGAACACAATGTTACAAAATGTTTGTGCAAGTTTAATCAGAGTCTTCTACAGAGTGTTCTGAACACAATGTAGCCACTGGCAAGACAGAGAGAACAAATAATTGCAATATTCCGACTGCCACCTCAGGCTATACCATAACCCAGCCATCAGAAAACAAAACACACCAAACAATCCAAAACGTACCTCTTCCTACATCCAGCTTTGCCTCAAACAATCAAAGACTTAAAACACTAACACAAGAATCTCAATATGCAGATTTCACTCATTTCAGAATCCACAAATGCTTACTTGTTCTGGAAAGCATTCTCCCTCTTCCACTGCCATTTTCTGTGGCCAGATATGAAACCTGATGACTCAATTAGTTAACACTTTGGACACTGCACCATTGCTAAAAATAGCAGCCTCAGGAAGTGCTTTTCTTTTTTTCTTTTTTCTTTTTTTTTTTTTTTTTAAGGAACTAAGCACGGTGCCACTTGTTGCACTTCCCTTGGCGATTGAAATGGCAGAGGACAAGGGAACAGAAGACTGTTAAGTCAGTGACAGAGCGTGTCCCAGGATTCCTGGCTCACTTACCATATTTGCTGCCTCCAATCATTCCCCGTGTATGTAATCATGATCTGTGGAATACCCAAAATAGCTGCAGCATCAGCTGATCAGAAAACCACTGCTGCTTGGAATCACTCATGAAACAAGCTTTTGTCATTCTGCTTATCAGCTCTTTCTAATGCAGACTACTTTGAACTATTTCTAAAGGCAACAATAACATCATTTTACACTTCGTGTGTTTTGAATACCACATATGCCTGCCTCCCACTCCATGGTAATTTTATATTTATTCAGATTTTCTGATGACTAATTATGATAGGTTTGTGCCGCTGGTTCTAGAGGCTATTTTCCTGAACTAAAAGCCTGCTCTCTAGGTACTTCAAGTTCCTAAACTACAGAGATTAAAAGCAACACCAGGGCAAAATAATTTTGCTTCAGAGGGAAGCCCAGAGAGAGGTTCCTGATTTTAGTAAAGCAGACTTCTCCCTTTTCAATGGAAGCTATCATCAGCAACAGGAATTTTCTTCGTGCTTCCCTACAGTTACTTACATGAGGAGTGGCTTTAAAGAATGCCCACCTTCTGAGAAAGGGAATATTGGAATCTCTTCAATTCACCACAAGTTCCTGCACTGCACTTGCCTGTCACACATCTCACCTCTCACCTGTGAGCTGGAAACAGATATCCACTGGCACAGAAGAACAGCAAAGAGGAAGAGGAGGAAAATAATCATGGCCTAATATTTTGATTAGACAAGATGTCAGGTCTAATGTCTCATTTGAGACATGTTGATGACAGGAAATAAGCTGAATGTAAAACACTATTGGGGTAATTTAAATTTTCCAGAAATATATCTCCATGTTTGCATCAACCTGAGCACAGCCACCAAGGAAGAGCATTGCACTCTTGAGTTTAAACACCAAATTGTTATCACACCCAATATCTATGTAGACATTTTTTATTCAGGAGGTGCAAAATTTGAGGCCCTGGTGCACCAGCCACGCACTCAGGTGTACCTGCTGGAAAACACTTCATTAATGTCACTGATGATGCATTCTATTAACAACTACCCTGTGTTCCTACACATTTTGCCGAGGGCATTACAGGATTCATGAGTAAGACCCACTTCTGTCACTGACTAAATACAGAGAAGCCAACAGCTGTCTGCAGGGTGGAGGAGCCTCCCACCTCAATTTAAGTACAAAAGGATGGCCAAGCCAGTTTAAATGAATTTACCTCACTGACATACCTGCAGAGAGCTCCCTGTAGCAGAGATTTCAGTCAGTGCCCCACAGCTACCTCAGCAATGCTGTTACTGCAAGCCACCACACAAAACAAAGTATCCTGAATATTCAATTTCTATAACTGAATTTTGATTTAACATTACAGTTAATTTTGAGAGCTGAGAACTGTAGTTTCAAAACAATAAATGCAAACATACCAGTCCTAGAAAGCCAAGATCACAGGTTTACTAATCAGTGTCTGAATTTTTGTTTCTAATTGAAGAAAAGCTGGCTCTGAATAAAGCCCAGGTACCTAAATAGCTTTCTTCTGCCTTTGAAAAGGTGCTTGAGAACAAGGAGAAAGGAAATATGATAATTTCTCTAATAGGATTCATGGGAATCACGTGAAATTTAAAACTTGCCAAATAGGTCTCTTTTGTAGGTGAAGGGATTAAATGGGGCAGTTCCACAGAAAGTCACAAGTCCCTGCAGAGGACCAAGGCCACTGTGGAGTGGTGCCCCACGCCCCTGGACTGCAGCCTCCTGGCACAGGCTGGTGACCCAGAATTCCTGGCAATCCCAAAGCCAGGCTGGCAGAGGAGAAAGAACATTTTCAGGGACAAGGATTCCTCAGAGTCTCCGCTGTTCTGCCGGCGGGCCGTGGCCCCTATTCCTGAGGCAGCCCAGGGCTGTGGGCAGTGCCAGCTGGGTCTGGGTGCCAGCCTGCTCCTCCAGGCCCCCTGACCCTGCTCTCCCCACACTCTGCCTGCTCATTCCCCTGCCACGGCTGCTCTGCCTTTCCAGTCGCTGGCTCTTGGCTTTCTGTGTTCACATCACTGTGATGACACCAGTGCACGACTGACCCAGGCTGCTGCCTATTAACTTCCACAAAACCAGCCTGGTTTAGGCCGTGACATTCCCACAAGAGCAGTTGTCCAATTCCCTCCCCATTAATGTTGAAAGAGCAACGATCAGAATTACAAAAGAAAAGCACAAAGAAAAATTAAAATCTGCCGGCACCAAAAATTCATCTCAGCACATTCACATCCATCAATTCAGCTCTGATTACTGACTGCCATAAATCACAGTGACACTGTATTTTCTTTTTTAACCTTGTGAATCCATTTTAGAGCATTCAGTATGACTTCTCAATGCATACTATTAACAAAGGGTAGTAACAGACAGGCTCAATACTAATGGCAAAATCAATGTCTTATAGATTTTGGATAAAATTTCCAGGATCCTTTTATTTCTTTGCATCCTGAATTACATGATCTGCAAATTCCTATAGTAATTCTTAGCTTAGGAAAAAGAAAGGGCCTTGCCTACAATCATGTAATTAGTAGATACACAAGAAAAAAAATCCCAACAATCAATCTCCTCCCTTCTAGAAAAAAAGAAACAAAACCCCTTTACAATCTCATTAAAATGGCAGATTTGGTACAGATGGAGAATTCTTTTAAACAGAATAGTGGAAATGTCGTTTTACATTATCACTACACTGCTCCCCAGCCAGATGGAGTGCTTGTGATTACTGGCTTGGAAGTGACTTGCAAACAAAGCAACACATGGCAGAATTCAGCAGCAAGAAAAACATGGTTTGACATGAGACGCAAAACAATATAAATATCTCTCCAAGAAAGGGAAAGGCAGGCTGAAATAGTTTAAACCATAATCTGGAGTTACTGGTCCAGATTTTGCAAGGAGAATTTTTTTTTTCCCTGTAACTGTAGTGGATGACATTTCAGACAGTTCAGAAAGATGAAGAGTCAGCTGAAGCCCACCAGTGCAGGGGATTTCTATCTCTGAGGTACTTCAGAAACCCTTCTCAGAGAGCAAATGGTTGACAAATAGGATCAGTACAGATGTGTGTTCATGCAGCTTACACCTATGAAGGGCCTTTCGTTTTAAAACTTCTTATACCAGAGAAACCAATAGTAGTATCTGAGATATTTATTTATATAAAAATTCTTTTCTAGTCATGAAAATATGGCAAATGTGTGCCCCAGATGAGACTTTTGAACAGGAGTGCAAGTGCACACCTCTGTGCACATCTAACAGCCTTTACAAGGGGCTACTATCAAGACAAAATTTACATTACATTTACTCAATTATACTGCTAACTGTTGAAATTGTGGGCACACAGAATGTGCAGCCACAGGAACAAAATTCAGAGTCAGAAAATGCCAAAAGGATCTGTGTGAATTGTGTATGATATTTTTTTAAAATGTCTGCTCAACCACCATCCATCATGTAAATACTATGTTTGCTATATTGCCATTTAAATTATGCCAGATCAGATCATCTGCTAAAACATCCACAGAATTAGAATTCTACAGCCAGAAGCATATGTTCTCTTTCATTAATGCAAAAAAAAAATTAAACATAAAATGAGGATAGGAAAACAATACTCCAAACATTAAATAAATTGAAGTCACCAAGCCCAACACTTTCTTCCCCAAAAAATCTGCCAATGCTCCTCTGTAGTCTAGTGCTCTTGAATAGAAGGTATCTACCATTTCTCTAACTCCTTTAGTTAACTTTTTTCCTTTACTTTGACAAGGATATCAGCTATCATACAAAATTTAGAACAGCAAATTCCATAACTTCTGCTAGAAGATAGTTAAAACTTCTCTTTAAAGGCTTTCCAAATGAGTGAACAGGAAGCCTCTGGTCCCATCCTATTCTTTAGCAGCACGTAAGACCAAACCTCAAAGACTGAAATGCAACCACTATAAAAGGATAGCCTGCAGTAATTTTTCAGAAGTCCCCAAACCCTCCCAAAGAGCACAGCCCAAAGCTGTGACCTGTGAAATGCAGCCCTTTGCAGATATCCAGAAGCCGTGGAGGACACAGGGAGCCCTGCAGTGTTTACTGAGCCAGGATCCCTGGCACTCCCCTCACCTCACCCCCAGCACTGCCCAGAGTGTGCCTGCGTTTTCAACAGCAAGGCAAAGGGCTCTCGGGATGAGGGACTAAAATAAATGATACATGCAAGGTATGAGTGGTATGCTCACAGCATCTGATCCACAATTCTGCTCCAAGTTCCTTTTTTTAACCCTGCATTGTTACCCTAAGATATCAGAGTAGAATGTGTGTTTCCAGTGGGCCCTCATCAACTCCAGTTTTCTGAAAGAGCACTTTCATTTTCATCCATCAGCTGCAGTTCTCATGCCAGGTTCTAAAGTTACTTTAACTTCCAGTGACCCTGGGACTAAAACATAACCCTGTCCCTCAGGAATAGGAAAAACTGTGGCCAGCTGGAATATAAACTGTTAGCTAAACCCCCAAAAAAGGGACCATAAATCAGTCACAGCTTCCATCACTGAGACTTCAGCAATTTCTCTTCCCCCATCAATGCATTGACTCAACATGGAAAAGCATCTTCCACCTGTATTGTGGAGAAGTGGGATTTTGCAAAACAACTGCCACAGTATCACAGAAATCCCACAATTGCCGTGGTAAGTATTATCTTAACCTCTATTTTCACAAATGTGTGAAAATAGAGGTTAAGATAATACTTACCAAGGCAACTTCTTGCTGTCAAGATCACTCTACACTCTTCAGATCATAAAGAACTAAAAAGAGCAGCAGAGTTTCACGGTACCATCCTGTAGGAGAGGCAGCTTCAGTGAAGCCAACCAAAAGCCCTTGGCTTTATTAAGATTTCTTTCCTTCCCACTGATCACCCTAGAGGACACCCATGTCATTGATTTGCTCTGGAAGGCACCTCTGGAAAATACCGAGGTAATAAAGCTGCAAACTGGAGTAAGTGTTTACATAAGCATGGTGATGTCACATGATTGACTCCTGAGCAAATTGACTTGACACCATCATGCTTGAAAAATAACCAGTAAAAGCCAATTAGGAAGGCAGAAAACAAAAGGCAGAGACTCCAGGCAGCCCTGTGTTTAGTCAAACTACAAACCTCACATGAACTCTCCTGGAGATGAGGGGAAGAGCAAGGGCAAAGATCTATATATGGAAAGCTCAAGGAGACACAGCATCAGATCTTCCTATATCATCCTGAAACATTGCTGATGTCTGCAATTTCTCTGCTGATTAATCAAATGGCTTGTTGCATGCCATGCATCTTGTTCCAAGTCCTACTGAAAAATGGGATTTTGTACAAGTTGAGCGCAGCAGCTGCCTTGCCCCTTCTCTGAGATACCTCACTGATGCATTGGACTCCACAAAGTAGAGATTCCTTGGGTATGAAGAGCAGACCTCAGCATTTTCACTAAATATAGAACTTCTATTTGTTAACAGAATATAATTCTGATGCACTTGGGAAATTGGTGGCTGTTGATAGGTCTCCATAGGCATGTGAACACATAGGCACATAAAAATCACAAATCTTTTTATTTCACCACAGCACAGGAAAATAGTGAACAGCTCAGAAATAACTTTTTCATTTTTAAAGAATATATTTTAAAAACCCTAATTGAAAGTGTTAGAGGGATGTTATATAAAATATACCATCCATTTGTATATGGCATCCATGTGACAAGAAGTTGGCTCAGGCTCGCTCTTTGTCTGGATCGTATTTCTAGCAATTTTCAATATTCCATGACTGCATGAAGCTAAGAATTAATCATTAAGATTCATGGTGACAACAGCAAAGTATTTCATCGTGAAGTTGAGTTAAGCACCAGAAATGTGACTGCTGCCAAATTAGCCCTTCCAAACACTCCCTCTCTCTGTTGTCTTTTAGGCTTATTCAGAATATAACCATGATACGAAGCCACCAAACTGCCAGATGGCTTCAAAATGCTCAGACATGAGTTCTGCAGAGAAAAAGAAATTTCTATCATGTAACATGTTCCAAAGGGAGCAGTTTTTGGGACACTGACAAATTGACTGTCTGCAAGACCTTGGCCAAAAAACCCCCAACCCACAATTAAGACATTTGACTATACACCTTGATTTTGTTCCTTCCTCAAGGATCTTTTAAAGGAACAATTCAAATGAAAACAGAAGAGGAATACAGTAAGCACAGACAAGAGTATCCACTCAGCACAGCACATGAAGGTGTCCAATGCCCTGGGAAATGAGCACAACTGAGCACAGCTCTCATTTATTGTCTAAGTTTCATTTCTAGATGGAGTAGGGCAGTACTCAATAAAAAAAAAAATGGAAACACTAAACTAACTACAACTAATCCCTTGAGTCCATTCCCAAATGCAAAGGAGACAATTCAGTGGAGCAATATTATGACCAGGGCAAGAGCACAACATTTAGGCTGTAATTCCAATGAACAGACTATCGACAAATTATTACACTGTAAAAACATGTGCAGACACAAGGTAAAACTTTCATGAGAAGACTAACATGAGAATAGCTTGCCCAGGATTTCTAATATGTGCAGAGTTAGATTAAAAAAATAGAATAAAAATAAGAAATTTGTCAGAAGAGAACAAAGACAACTATGGATGGAGGTAGACAAAGGGAGTTCTTGAGCCCACACCTACCCTATTTCCAATATTTCTGTGACTTACTGGGCCATCAGAGCTCCTCTGCAGGCAAGTCACACTCAGGGTCAGTCACAGTGGGAGATGCCACTGAACACAAGTCCCTGGGCAGGTAAAATTCACCTGAGCCCTGCCACAGACACTGCATCCTTTATCAGTCAGCATTTCAAAGTACTCTAAACTTTACTCAAATTACACTTTGGAAGGACTTTCCAGGAAAAATGCAAGTTTAAAATTTTAATTTCTCATAATCATTACAAAGATGCAACCCCAAGATGTTACAATGAAATGAAACCAAAGAAAAATAAATGAATGTAACTGTGGTTGATTTCAGCATCCCTCAAATGTTATCCCCAGTCTCAGCATGAACACAGCCCAGTTGCTAGGACACAAACTGGCCCCCAATAGCCAGAAGATTACCGTAGAGTAACCACTCACAGTTACATGGTGTTGTTCCCAGTTAATAAATTAACCTGTATTTCTTCTGCACAACAACTAAAATCTAGTTTTAACTTAATCCAGTTAAGTTCTCCGGTCAGTTGGTTCCTCCCTATCAACTTCCTTTCCTAAGGCACTATTATTTTAAAAGAATCAAAGGAAAGCTCCAGGAGTTAGACATCCTGAAGTGAACTGTTGCCTTTAAACACAGTCACAGCAAAATCTCAAATTATTTCCTCTTACTGAACATTCACTCCAAGCTCTCAAATGATACAGAATTGAGGCATGGACAATTTATAAAGCAATATATATAAACTCACTGAATTTTCAGCTTCTTACAGGTTCAGTGTTCTGATCTGGTACAAAACTATCTCTCAAGAAATTCCACACTGAAATGTCTGGGGAGCAAGCACAAGCAACTTCCATAACCTTTTTCTCCCAAATATTAGACAGGGCAGTGACCCTGGACTCATACTGCCTCAACTTTGTTATTGCAACAGGGCTGACACTGCCACAGAGCTTTCCAAGAACACTGAGAGCATTCAGATGTAATAACCTCAAGATGTCTTAGACCAGGAAGCAGTAAACATCCTTCTGCATTGGGGTGATGTAGGAATTTCCCTAAAACAGAGGAAAATTAGTAAAATGAATAAAAAAAATTATCTCATCAAGCTCATTTCTGACATGCTGCTGGGGAATGAGGACAGCTGTGCAAACTGCATTCCAAACAGGACTTCTATTTGTCAGCACAGATGTATAAAAACATCCCTCAGCTCTCACTGGAGTGCTGGCAGCTTGGCTAAATATTAATGCTGTCCCTGGAGCGCTGCTGCTGCTTCTGTGAGTCTCACACACACGAGAGGCTGGCCACAGCCAAGACAGATGCTTTCTGATGTTGCATTACAACTACAAAAGAACAGAAAATGGCAGCTTCAGAAGCTGCATCAGCCCTCATATGGCTCCCCAGGAATTAGGGATGGGAGGGCAAGACGAAGCTGCAGAATGGGTAAGTCCTGAAGTTAGGCTGAGCTTTCCAGATGCACGGGAATTCGACACTGGGTTATACTGGGGTGCAGTGCAACACTTCCCAGCAACACAGCAGGTATTTCAATCTACAAAACAAGCCCTTTAGTTTACAATAAAGCATTCAGAAATTCAGAAAATTTCCTATCTATATAGAGAAATACAAGAGCCACAGCTATTAAAGATCTTCATAAAGGAGCTCTGTAGCTCTCTCTGCATCACACTCCATCACACCTGGCAGTCATGCTGCACTTAGCCAAATGCATTTCAAACTACACGAGGTCAGAATAACACTGGGTTTTTCTCAGTGCTACATCAGTGAGAGGGGGTTCATGAAGGTTTTGTCGCTTAATTTCACATCAAACATTTTGTGCAGATCCAGAAATGCACCTTGGAATGACTGCATGAATAATGCAGTCAATTACAACAGCACACATGGCCATAATCTGTTTCTTGCTAACCTGCTTAGTTAGCACTGCATTTCTTTTCCTTGGGAGAACCTTTAAGCCTGTAGCTATTATTGCAGCTAGCTCTCACGTTTCTCTCTGTGAACTGTTTTTTTTTAAATCTGATGTTAAATAGCTTTCAAAGGGCTTCTAAAATTACTGTATAGCAGTAGTATTTCTTATATCTGTATTATCTCCACGATGCTTCATGAAAAAGCAGTCCCTTGGCAGGACAAACTAGCTAGTGTTCACACTGCATAATGGAGGAGGCAGCAGCTGCTATTTTTAGGGTGCTGAATTCTATCCTCCATTGTAAATCTATTTATTTTACAGATATTTTACCATTACAGCTATGCCTTTTTTGATTGATGAAAATGCTATTTATAAATCCTAGCTTCAATTAACAGCCCAATAGGTTGGCATTTCCCCTTAGTTACCTATTAGCCTAAAATAAAACTCTATAGAGGAGCAGCCAGAGGAGCTGGTGCCTCACTGAACAGCATCCCTGGCTCGCTGTGCTGCGGATTCAAGAGGAGCCATCAGAGGGAGGAGGGCAGCTTGCACCCTGCACAGACAAGAGCTTTCTCCTTTTCCATAAACCCCTTTCACTTCTGAACAAGACATGCACAATTCAAAGTTCACTAATAACACAGAGAAGGCACTTCCTAACTCTCTCCCCCCACAGCAGGCACTGGTATTTAACATAAATTTAATATTCAGTATCTCATGTTGCAGCCCAGAGCTTTCTCCAGGATTATTAATGCATCCAAATAGCATGCTGGATTTGCTAACTGAAAATGTAGTTATCACTCATGAACTGCCAGGACAAACCACCAATCCTGTATCTACACCTTCTGTGAATAATCCCAGACTCCATAAGTTTTTTGACTTTTCCCAACTTTTCTCCCTGGGCCAGTGGCTAATGAGCTGTACTCTGAGGCCGTGTCAGATGGGCCAAGACTTTAATGTGCTTTTTAGAAGACATCTAAAGCACATTATAAATGTAATGCTGATCCACTCTGGCTAAAGTAATCTCTCCAGTAACTCACCTACGTTTTTGTAATGGTAGGAAATGTGACAGATCTTTTCCAAGACTCAGCTCCATGTTTAGACAAGCAATACTCTGCGCACACACACACAGAGAATTTGTGGTTTTTAGATACTCAGAGAAAGATTCCCCGAGCCAACACATTTGAACATGCAGATGGCTGCTGAAAACCACAGAGAATAGTGTGATCCTGGTTGTAAAACAAAAAGAAGCCATGGACCTCATCAGCTGGATTTTACTGACTTTAGCAAAGATGAAAATGTAAGTAACATGCTCCAGAGACTCCAAGCAGCATAACCACTCAGTAAAATCCATCTTTTTTCCCATTAATAATGAAAGACTGCTTAGATTTGCACATGTTCCACTCCTGCTCAAAGTCAGGACATGGTACTTCTGAATCTGAATTCAAAATTTGACCCAGCTCCCACATAATTTATTAAGGAATCTCATTTTTAATTACCAGGCATCATAAATTGACTGTAGAAATTAAAGTGACAAACACCATGAAAAGGGTAAACGAATGCATCAGAAACTGTACTTTAATAATATTCTTTAGTAGCTGTGCTTCAATTGGATTTACTACATACTGTCTAACAAATATGATGCAGCTTGGAGCATGCAAGTAGTCTCTACAGTAACAATGGATCTCATTTTGAATTTAACAGAAGAGGAGGAGGAATACTTCCATTTTGCTTTGAATTGTAAGCACCATCTTGTGGAACTACAAAGCCTGCAGATTAGTAAAACTATTGGTCTATAAATTCCTCTCATGAACTGGCTGGAAATCCCACCTGGACATGACACAAAGAACAAACAAGAATAAAACTATTTCTCTCACCTCTTCCAGACCCACGATAAAAACAAAAAGAAGCTCTCCTTCAACCCAAAGTATTAAGGCAATCTTGTCCCCATCCTCATACAGAGCCCTATGGGCAGTAGAGCTGCCATTCATTGGCAAAGAACTGTAGATCAGGATTCCTGGGGCTGCAATGAGAAACTACAGTCCCTCCATAATGCAGAGTTCAGCTCCATTTCCCTCTCTTCCCTTCCCCTGTAATAAACTGTCATTTCTGATTTACAGACCAAACCCTAGAAGAGATGCTCATCACAAAAGCTCACAGTAAAACATTACTCTGGTAAGATGAACCTGCACTGTGGGTGCACAATGCTGACCCCTTCAATGCTGACCTTCACCTGGGGGTAATTGGTGTCTGGGCTCTGGAGGATGCCAATGCACAGGGTGGATGGGAGGGCTTTACCCATTCAGAATAAACAGCAATAAGCTTCTTGCAAATTAAGGGAAAACACACAGCTGCAGGACCTAATAGAATAAATTTCAGTGATTTACTTATTTCCTTACCACTGATAATGATATTATTACTATTAATATTACTGCATCCATCAGCATTCAGCAGACAATTCTCTTGCTCCCACACAATTCCATGGAATTATTTGAAATGCAAATAGAAAAAAAAAAGCAGAAAAGCTCTTCTAAAAGGGCTAGTTCATCTATGAATATTAAACTAAAATGAAACCTCCTGAGAGCCCTGACAGACTGCTCCAGGATGGAAAACCATGCCATTACTGACATTAATCATATTTCCTAAAAATTAGTGGCAAAAGAGTGCTCTTTCAAATAAGCACCATGCACACATCTAATATCCCATCAGTATGTATGACTCGAGTAAAAATTCATTATTCTTGTCCTCATGATTAAGATTGTTAGCAGAGATATGTGTGGAACATAAATAACCAGTCTCCTGTATTTGTGTTATTGACTACATTAGTGCTTTGATCTAATCTTACCCGATGCATATAAAACTGAAAGATTCATTTAAAAGGTTACAAAAGAAGCAAAAGAGGAAGGCGGCAGCCTTGCCTCTTGTGACAGTAGTGATGGTGGATGTGCTGCTCCTGGTGGTGTCCTCCTGCTTAATTCAGCCCATCATGTAAATCTGTGCTGTGAGAGAGCACTGTGATAGCTGGAAAATATCACTGGACTGTGAAAAAAGGATGAAAAAACAAAGAGGGGGGAGCACTAGGATGAAACACCAGCAAGATTTGTGAGTTAAGTGTATATTTATTTGGAAAAAACTCACTGGGCAGGGATACACAAAGCACGTGGCTCTTACTCTATCATAGAGTGGTTTGGGTTGGAAAGGATCTCAGATCCTCAAGCCCAACCATTTTTTAAACCCAGCACTGCCAAGTCCCCCACTAAACCATGCCCCTGGGTGCTACAACTGCACATCTTTAAACACCTCCAGGGATGATGACTCCACCACTTCCCTGGGCAGCCTGTTCAGTGCTCACACACCTGTACAATTGCATAAATTTACATAAAATAGCTCCCCCATGTCTTTGCACTGCTATAGTTCACTTAGTTATTACCACTCAGAGCTTGGACAAAGCACAACCCCCCTTTGAAGTGTACAGTCTGCAAAGATCCCAGGGTGCCTTGTGCAAACTTAGAGGTAAATAGATGTCACGACAAAATTTCAACTCAGGGAATTAAGTTGTCCCCAGCCCAGCTCCCAGAGCAGTGGCAATTACCTACATCAGGAGCCTTTATCTGCTGACCTCAGCTCCTGGCTGCATTTCCTACATTTTCAATGCCAACATTAGAGGTTTCTTACACGACTTTTCCCCCCTCTTACTTTTCACACACAGAAACAGATTGGATATACAAAAAAATATGAATTATTCAGTTTGTGAAGCCATTCAGGAGTCTTAAAATTAAAATAAATGGGTTTTTTCATTAAAAATACAATATAATAGATAATGATAAAAACCACAAAGGAGAGATGCAAATAATGGCAATAGGTCAATGCCACTGAACACTCAGCCTCAGGTATGTCTGCAAAATTAATTCAAACAGCCCCAGCTGGACTAACCTTTTCCACTGCTTTTTCAATTTACCAGGCACTCAGCCTGTCTTGACTATGTCCAGTATTCCCAGAAATGGTGGCTGTGCAATTTCAGTTACAACAATTAGCCAGTAAATGAGATGCTAACCCTAAATGGCTTAGATTTCTAGCAGCAGGGAACAATATACTCAATATTTCTTGAAAGACACCTTTAAAGCTATGTAATATATAGAGGCCAAGGGAGAATATGGATAACC
>WBNQ01020092.1:0-33967 GCA_013401375.1 Spizella passerina | reverse complement strand
CACACAGCTGCAGGACCTAATAGAATAAATTTCAGTGATTTACTTATTTCCTTACCACTGATAATGATATTATTACTATTAATATTACTGCATCCATCAGCATTCAGCAGACAATTCTCTTGCTCCCACACAATTCCACGGAATTATTTGAAATGCAAATAGAAAAAAAAAAAGCAGAAAAGCTCTTCTAAAAGGGCTAGTTCATCTATGAATATTAAACTAAAATGAAACCTCCTGAGAGCCCTGACAGACTGCTCCAGGATGGAAAACCATGCCATTACTGACATTAATCATATTTCCTAAAAATTAGTGGCAAAAGAGTGCTCTTTCAAATAAGCACCATGCACACATCTAATATCCCATCAGTATGTATGACTCGAGTAAAAATTCATTATTCTTGTCCTCATGATTAAGATTGTTAGCAGAGATATGTGTGGAACATAAATAACCAGTCTCCTGTATTTGTGTTATTGACTACATTAGTGCTTTGATCTAATCTTACCCGATGCATATAAAACTGAAAGATTCATTTAAAAGGTTACAAAAGAAGCAAAAGAGGAAGGCGGCAGCCTTGCCTCTTGTGACAGTAGTGATGGTGGATGTGCTGCTCCTGGTGGTGTCCTCCTGCTTAATTCAGCCCATCATGTAAATCTGTGCTGTGAGAGAGCACTGTGATAGCTGGAAAATATCACTGGACTGTGAAAAAAGGATGAAAAAACAAAGAGGGGGGAGCACTAGGATGAAACACCAGCAAGATTTGTGAGTTAAGTGTATATTTATTTGGAAAAAACTCACTGGGCAGGGATACACAAAGCACGTGGCTCTTACTCTATCATAGAGTGGTTTGGGTTGGAAAGGATCTCAGATCCTCAAGCCCAACCATTTTTTAAACCCAGCACTGCCAAGTCCCCCACTAAACCATGCCCCTGGGTGCTACAACTGCACATCTTTAAACACCTCCAGGGATGATGACTCCACCACTTCCCTGGGCAGCCTGTTCAGTGCTCACACACCTGTACAATTGCATAAATTTACATAAAATAGCTCCCCCATGTCTTTGCACTGCTATAGTTCACTTAGTTATTACCACTCAGAGCTTGGACAAAGCACAACCCCCCTTTGAAGTGTACAGTCTGCAAAGATCCCAGGGTGCCTTGTGCAAACTTAGAGGTAAATAGATGTCACGACAAAATTTCAACTCAGGGAATTAAGTTGTCCCCAGCCCAGCTCCCAGAGCAGTGGCAATTACCTACATCAGGAGCCTTTATCTGCTGACCTCAGCTCCTGGCTGCATTTCCTACATTTTCAATGCCAACATTAGAGGTTTCTTACACGACTTTTCCCCCCTCTTACTTTTCACACACAGAAACAGATTGGATATACAAAAAAATATGAATTATTCAGTTTGTGAAGCCATTCAGGAGTCTTAAAATTAAAATAAATGGGTTTTTTCATTAAAAATACAATATAATAGATAATGATAAAAACCACAAAGGAGAGATGCAAATAATGGCAATAGGTCAATGCCACTGAACACTCAGCCTCAGGTATGTCTGCAAAATTAATTCAAACAGCCCCAGCTGGACTAACCTTTTCCACTGCTTTTTCAATTTACCAGGCACTCAGCCTGTCTTGACTATGTCCAGTATTCCCAGAAATGGTGGCTGTGCAATTTCAGTTACAACAATTAGCCAGTAAATGAGATGCTAACCCTAAATGGCTTAGATTTCTAGCAGCAGGGAACAATATACTCAATATTTCTTGAAAGACACCTTTAAAGCTATGTAATATATAGAGGCCAAGGGAGAATATGGATAACCTGTGAGAATTAAATGCAAAAATAGTGTTCCTTCTTCTTTTGGGACAGTTTTATTAATGAGGTCTCAAGAACTGCAGAGTGAAATACAGCTTTCTAAGAGAGATTCAGTTTCTTCAGACATACTCTGTAGAAAGTGCAAACTGAAGATTCCAGCTTGTATTTATGTAGATGTTTTATTTAGTTAGTTGAAATGCAGTCAGCTGACATGAGTTTAAAGAGCATCCCTGCCAAGCAGAATTTAGAGCCCTCCTGCAGAGGTGTTCACTTCCGTTACACCCAACAACAAACTCACAGCCATAAATCACAACACTCTCATAAGCTCCCTCTTGGGCCAGCAAGGCCATAAAACACCCACTGCAGACAGGATTTGACCTCATGGGTATGAGCTGGCACAGCTTGGGCATAGGGAAGCTGAATACCAACACAAAAGAACAAGGATGCAAATAGGCAGACAGAGCCAAGCTTGCCCTGGCTGGCCTCAGGTGTCCAGGCCAGGTCACGGGCATGGAGAGAGGTTGTCTGAACCACTCTAAAGCACTGCCCTGCCTCTTCCCATGGACTACTGAGGGGCATGAGGGTCCTATTCAGGTGCCATCAACCTGATCCTAGTGACAGCTGAAAGATGGGACAACCTTCTCACTTTCAACACCAAAGTTGTTCAAAACAGCCCCTTTCCTCATTTATTTCATACACATGTCATGGACATCTGATCTGAGCTCTCTCTCCATTTATGTTTTACCACCACCATAACAGCAGCAAATAACAAGTGCTGAACTATCTCACAGGGATTTACACATTACTTTTAACAGTAGCTTTTAACTGTTAAATGACTAATGGGTTAATTCCCACTTTGGCACAAAGCCTTCACTCAGGGAGTATGTGAGCCTTTGCAAGCTGTTTTCAACAAAAACATATGGGAAATAGTAAACTCATCCGGGTTAAGTTTAAAATAGGATATTCTGTTGGAGTAATATTTTATATAGTCCCTTTAGAAAACAAAAATCAATAATGATGGGTTTTAATGCTCCATTGTGGACCACAGCTGAGCACATAGGATAATAATTCTCTTTCCTTTCCACTTAATCCTGCTGCCTTCCCAACCACTGAATCATTGCTCTCCCTCGTTACTAAAATGCATAACTGAGATACTGATTAGTGTCCCAGATGCTTGATAACAGAGACACTAATCAATACCACTTCTTTAATCTGTCTGTGGAGGACGTTTTGTCCCTTTGCTTTTGGACAGAGGCTCTGTTACCTTGATCCAAGCTTTAATACTGCCTCCAGATTGGATTAGTGCAGGGCACTCTTCTTCAGCTGCTCCTTATCTTCCCTCGAAACATAACATCAGTGTGCCACAGCTGCTGCCTGCTTGCTGAGTTTGAAAGCTTTCAAAAACCAAAGCTCTGAGTAGTTTTGGATCATTCTCCAGGACAGGCTTGTGCAGCCACCCCACACACCACAGGGAGCAAGCAGAGCTGCAGCTCTCTATTGCCGAGCTCATGGACAGGAACCACTGACACTCAGCTTCCTCAGCTGCTTGGGAGTTTGGGGCTTATTTTATTTATTTATTTATTTTTACAACCAGAGTAGAAAAATACTTCCTTTCAGCAAATGCAGTGCTGCAGCTGGACTTCCCCTTGGGCAACTGCAATATGGATTTTGTCCTGAATTTTGCCAATAGCACCATGCAGATTCTGAGCCTTAAAGACAGGAGCTGTCTCTCTGAAGATAAACAGACAAATGCAGGCACAAGTCCTGTAATTTCTTTCCCAGATGCTCATTTGCAACATGTTCTTTTGTATGAGCTCTGTCAAAAATCCATGTCTCTTTAAAAATATCTTTTGTGCACCTTTTAAAAAAAAAAATACTGCACAGTGATATCACAATGTGATTACAGCTAAATATATCACCTACATTGCAGCTTTTACTGCACTATAAGGCAGCCCATTTTAAGACAATATCAATAATTTAGAAACTCAGCTATGTGCAGCTGCTTAATTGGATTATCTTTGCTTGGCAATTTTTTCAGCATGATATTAGCTTTTACAGGAACTCATTGATGGAGATCTTTCAGCAAACTCATGTAGCACGCAATCAATAGACATAAAACTACATGCAATTATAAAACATTTTTTCACCAAGTACTTTCCATCTTCTCCCAGGTTTGGCAAGAGGAACATGCTGTTCAGAATTAAGCTAACAGCATAAATCAGGTTTTGACACAAAGCATCTCTGGAGACTGAGACTCAGAGAGTCTTCTCTAGAGCAGCACAGCAGCTGCCACAGCCACCACCTGCAGACACCACAGAGCTGCCAGGACCTGGTTTCCCATTTCTGTGGTAGCACTTCCTCACAATGCTTCCCTCCAGGAAAATGCACTTTTACCTCCAGCTGGCTGAAACTCCCTTTCCATTGTGAGCAACTGGGCAAGAACAAAGGTAAATACCATTTCTTCCCATGCTGCATTTTGTATGCTCTAAGGGACAGAAGCAACATGACTTCAGACTGAGGTCACTCCGTGGTGATTCCACAAAAGGCAGAGGAGGCAGTAAGTCCCTGCCCCTTTTTTATTTACCCAGAGCAAATAACAGGATTAGAGATTTAGGTGGGATACATAGTACCCAAATAGAGCTCAAAGTAGCCAAGAAGATCTTCTGCCCACAGAAAAGATGTGTGCGGGTTTAGGGAGTTTTTGTTTGCTTATTTTTTTGCTTTGGTTTTGGGTTTTAAATTTATTTTTTTGTTGATTTGGTTTGGGTTTTTTTGTGATTTACAGCTATGACCATATCTCAAGTGCCTCTGAAAAATTCAGTTCAACCAGTCAAAGCATTTTTGAGGCCAAGGTGTCTATACCAAGACTTTAAACAAAAATCATACACAAAAAACCCCAAAAAACTCCCAAAACAAGCAAACAAACAAACAAACAAAAAAAAACAACCAAAAAACCCCAAGAAAAAACTACCCAAAGCACCAAAAAATCCAAAACATGCACAAAAATTCCTAGCTTAAAACCAAGTTTCCCTTTATACAGGGCCCAGCAAAGGACAGATATCAGGCTGAGATGGCTCCTTGTGTGCCCAAGCACTACTGCCCTGTCCTGCTATTGTTCCCGACATTTTCATCTGATGGGAATTGCACCGTGCAGAAAGGATCACTACCATCACCGTGTGAGTCCACACTGTCCACCTGGCTCACTTCTTCTTTAGATGGGAGGTGACCCACTCCAAAGTCCCTTATGTTCTGTATTCCTTAAATAAAACCATCAGATCCAAGGATTATCCCACCATTATTATCAGGTTGACCTGACTCCCTCCAGAGCCAAGGACACACCCTGCTCATGCCAGCTGCAAGCCAAAAACATTTTCCACACTGGGGGCATGAAGCTGTGTTTTTCCGGGGGCTGGCACTCTCTTCAGCAGGGACATGGAGGGAATGCACACAGTCCCTCTGTTGCCTGAATCCAGAAGGGATTATTTAGGCCGAGGACTTTAATTACAGCTGACAGTGCTGGTGTCCTGCTGATGGCAGCCATTTTACCGATGTCACAGCGTTATCCCCAGGGACACCAGCAGGAAGGAAGGGATGCCAAGTGACCCACATTGGTAGGCAGGACCTACTGACCTGAGGGAGACTGCTCAGGCCCAGCATCAACTGAGGCAAGCTGCTTCCAAAGAGCCACTGTGGAGTGGGGATTCCAGTGAACGTGCTGTCCCACCTGTGTCCTGCAGCTCCCAGCACAGGTGGGAGGATCAATAGTGGCTGCTGCACAGAGCAGCAGGTTGGGAGCCTGGCAAGGGAACCACTCGTGCTGCCAGGTCTGCATTTCCACAGCCCACGTGTCTGGGGCTGAATGGAGCTTTCAGCAAGGCCTGGCTTCCAACACAGGGCACAATCTGCCTGCATCCCTGTGCAATCCATCCTTTTCAAGCTCACTGCCATACAATGGCAATCCCTCACTTGAAACAATCTTGTGGACCCTCCTTCCTTTTATTGCTCAGATATTCCTTATCTTCCTGTGGGTGTGATCCAGCTCACTCTACAAATACTCCCAGACATCAGGTATTTTCCACTTATTTTCTTTTAAAGCAGCAACAGAAGGGGAAGATCACCTCAGCAGCAAATACTCCGTGGGCCTCTAATGGGTCACAGATGAGTGAGTGAGAGCCGTGAACCTACAGACTCAGAGTGAATTCTGGTGAATGGCAGGGAGGCATCAGTAGAAGTTTCCACTGTGGACTATTTGCAGACTTGGCCTTGAGACTTGGACTTGTGACACTGTAGAGAAATGAAAGGAGGGAGTTCATGCGACACAAAAAAGCCTGGTTGTGACAGACGCACAGCCAGCACACAAAGATGTGTCTCTCTTAACAGCAGACTCCTACCTTACAAAATGCCCTGAGGTGCACACACTACACACACTTTGCTACTCAAAACCCTGTGAAGTATTCTGCAGCGTCCTCTCTGAGTGCCTCCCTCAAGCTTAGGGGCTCGCGTGGAAGCCAGTACAAAAGCAGAGTTACCAGAAATGCCTAAAGACCCACTGGCAGAGAAAGGGAGTCCTTTTTTGGGTCCACTTCCACCCACATCTTGTTTAAAAACAATTAATCCATTTTTAGGAACGTGGTTCACTTTGAAAGGCTTCATCTCAATGCTGGTTTGTTGCACAAAAGGTAACAGAGAAGCGTGTACCCAAGAGCTACATGTTACCGCTATGCCTGTTGTCTTGCATCAAACCCTAATGGCCCCTTAGAAAATTTAAGATATTTCTTGGAAAGAAACAGCAGAAGAAAATTATCACAAATGACATTCACAACCACGCTGTAGATTAACAAGCCCCAAGACATTTTGGAAGACTGGAAATGAATTCATATTCAAAATGACAAACTCTATTATGACTAGTAGAGTATTTGTAGTTAAGCTGTTTAGAGGATAAATTACAGGGGTTTTTAAAATAGTATTGTTTTAAAAACAAAATTAAGCCAACAGCATGTTTAAAAATATTCAACTAGTGATGACACCAAAGCTCACAACTATCACAAAGATAAGAAGCAATCAGTACAGAAGTGGAATGCTTTTATCTGTGCTTTTAAGCTTCCAGTCCCTTGCTAAGCATTTTATTTTGGCCTCACCTCAATATGGAAAATGCCAATGACATATCAAGTGTGACAGCCTACCACAAAAACAGGTATGTTTTCATAAGCCTATTAAAAGTGTTTTTCTATGAGTATTTGACTTGGCAGATATTTTACTCTAGGTCTTTAACTGTTGTACTTTACATATAAAATAAAAAATACAGCAAGTGTTTAGAGGGAATAAGATCATGCACAGCTAAAGAAATTACCCCAGTATTTGCTTTCCCATTAAAGATGAATACACTCCATGAACAGAAGTGGATACTGCAAACCCTGTCTCTGATGTTGCCTTCCAAGGAAGTCAGAGGGATTCAATTCCAATACCATAAAGATTCACAACTGAAATACTAACACATGGAGCAAAATGCTCCATATCATAAAGAACATGCTCTTCCCTAGACTAAGTCCATATTAAAATTGAATCTCTATAAATTTCAGCAAGAGGAAATTCTAAGCCCAAAGACATTCATGCCTTATTGCATGTTTAATGGCCTGAAATCATCCCTCTTTTCACCTCAGGCACGGAGGCAAAAAAACCACAAATCCAAATGCCATCCTTTTGGTCTGTCCTAATTACAACTGGAAATCTCCTTCTCAGAAGAAAGGCATTAAGGGGAGGGAAAAAAAAAGAAACAATGGAAGACAGGAGGAATGAGAATAAGCAGAACGAAGAAGGTATCAAATAGTCCCCATATCGGGACAAGTTTTGGATGAAAGAAATGAAAACAAATTCTAATTAAAGTAACATCTTATCATTAAGGTCAAAAATTCTCAAGATGAGCGTAAAACAGGTGTTTCTCCCCATTTTATTACTACTTAGTTTTGAAATCAGGAATAATTGCAAACTTACATTTGCAAAACAGCAAAAATCAGCAAGGGTTCCATTATATCCCAGAGCAATTTTTTTTTCTTTTTTACCCTCCCCAGAATTTCAGGAGGAGCTGTAATTTGCTGGTGCCTGCCAGGTGAGCTGAGGCCCTGCACCAGCTCAGGAGAGCAGGTGCATTAAGGGCACATGGGAATTGTGCCTGGCTCCACTACAAACCTTGGTTTATTCATGTAGGTTACAGAAAATCTCCAGGCATCAGACAGATCCAATTTCACTTTTCAACTACTCAAAAAATTCTCTCTAACTTTTAGTCACACTCAGCACAGTAAGAATAATCAGCTAAGAATCATTTGCAAGGATTTCTTATTTTTCTTTGAATAAATTAAGAGGCTGCTGCTGTAAGTGGTTTCAGATACAAATCTCCAAGAAGCGGGGCCTGCAGGCTATCCTACAAGTCATTGCTTTGGAAGACAACTAAATATTTGAGAGATGTCAAGGGTTGTTTCTAACATGGCAAATCTGGAGAAATTAAATGAAAATTAGGAAGAACAGGCAGCATCTTTCCTTTTTCCCTTCCAGTCCAGTATTTTCAGTAACTAGTAAATAAATTCCCAGATGCACTAATGGCTGCCATCCAGGAAATGCATCTGCTGTATTTATGAGATCTGCAGTTAATAAATAATTGCCAAATATAGAATTATTCACTTCAGTGCTATCAGGGGTTGTTTTATAAGAAGAGAGAACATACCGGAATCACACTTATGAGGTAGATCAATCCGATTGATTTAGAATTCACATGCATGAGTGCCAAAGCTCAGCTTTTGTGGAAGAAGACCATTTGCAATTTTTGCATGTGCTGGTAAGTGAAGGTTTCTGAGCCTGCCATGGTGCCATTGGTACCCCTTGTGTAGTTGGGTCTGTGTGGGTGCTCTTTAGTCCCTCAGGATGTGAAAACCCTGACTGCATTTTGTTTCTAACTGCATTTCTGATTTCTCTACATCCATGTGCTGTATAACAAAGGAGCCATTTCCAGGCTGTACGTGCCAAACACCACACAGCCTCTTCACGGCTCCAGACAAAGGGCTAAGGCTCCATCAGCCCCTGACAACCTGAACTGAGAACCATCCACTGAGGAAAGTGCAAAAACCCCCACTGGATGATATCTGAACTGATACAGGAATGCAAAGGTATAGCTGGTTGTTTGAAGCTCCCATATTTAAATAAGAAAGAAACTTTCCCAGTTATGATCAACTTTTATAAGTTAAATTTTAGTTGTAATTTTTAGTGCTTTTATAAGCACTAAAAAGGATAATGCTGAACAAAACCCACAATGAATGTACATTTGTACAAGAATGATAGCTAAGACAAAAAGATGTTAATGTTTCTTAATTGAGTACTCTGTCCCTGATTTCTTCTTCTGAACTGAATTCATGTCACACTTGCAGTAAGCTGGCATTGGCAGAGTGGGCAGTCCTCTGCCAATAAACCTATCTTCACCTTTGGTTCTGACAGGTCAGACCTGAGTAAACTCTGCTGTGAAGGTCACCTCAACTCTTTGGGTGCTGCTGTGCTCTTAGCATGGCTCTCCACCTTCACCATTATTTTAGAAAAACAGAGTCTGTCCAGATAAAAGTCCACAGAGATATAGTCTAAAACACAGACAGAAAGCTTGAGTAAAGGATTCACATGGAGACAAATCAAGTTCTGGACACACAGGCAGCAATAGATGCAGTCCCAATGCATTTTTTTACTAAAGGGTTGGCTGGGAAAAGAGCTGCAACAAGTTCCCACACACGTGTGTGGAGCTGACTCTTTGCAGAGGGCTGAGTATTTCCAAATGTCTTCATCAGCCTGGACACCACAACCTGACATCCACAGGAGCTCCCAGCTGTGTCTGGCCCGTGAGCCACAGGTCCCTGGTTCCTTGCAGGGTACCAGGAGAAAGCAAAGCTCCCCAGCTCCCAGGCACTGGGATACAGAGGAACATTTAAACCAAGAGGCCAACAGGGGTCAGCCCTGCCTAGCACAGAGGCTGTGACACCACTGCCATCTCCACTGCCCCTCCTGTGACAAGGACAAAAGCCACAGTTCAAAAGCACACAAGGCTTGAATAATTACTGTTATAGACTATCTCCATCCATGAAAAAGCAATGAAACATTTGGCAGCAGGAACCTTCCAAAGGAAGTTTCTCAGCTCCTAACATTAGCCCAAATTAATCTCAGTTCTGGAATTTTGCATGTAAAAGAAGCACAGAAGAGATCTGATAGGCTCAGCTCCCTTCTCCTGTGCCCACAGACATTCAGAAGCAGAATGAAGCTCTGTTCGGAGGTCACATCTAGTGGCTCCAGCACCACCTGGGCATGGGAGCTGTAGTGCCTGCTGGCCACCCAGGAATGGTCCTCCCAACAAATGTTTGGTATGAATAGTGCAAGTTGCATCTCCACGAGCTGTAAGCCATCATTCCATGAAAAGAAGGAAATCCTTCTTGGATAGTTAATGGATATGTCTAACACCACCCTCAGACAGCTTGGAAAGCATAAACCATGCGCAGACACCCCATGCAAGGACTCTGTGCATGCCACAAAAACGGGAAGGAGAGGCTCAGCCACCACTAAAGCTAACACTGCAACCAGCTGAATGTACAAGCAGCCAAGAAGTGGCTGTGCTTGGCCTGAATGTCCCCATTGCTCAGCTGATGTCACTGATGGAATGGGGTGAGTGTTTCAGGCACAGCAGCGTGCCTCAAACAGGCACGCACAGCTCCCTGGAGCTGCACGGGCAAGCTGGGGAGGAGAGAGGAGCCCTTTGTGTCCCACCAAACACTGCAGCAGCCACCAGATGATCTACTTTTTAGTCACACTTTATCTCATGATCAGCTGGGCTGGAATACTGAATGCATTGTCAATTGTTTAATGATGGACAAATAAAGCTGCAGGCTGCAGTTGATGTTTACTGAGGTGTTGATGAGCTATTCATTTTATCAGGGCAGGAATCACTGCAGAAGAAATGCTGGAAAATTTAATCTAGTGCTGAAAAATATTTAATACTCTTTCTGTGTCATGGTGGCTGTGTCATTTCATTGGTATTTTGCAGTAACTATAGAGGGTACCCAATAACTTCAGTGTGTACACACACACGTACGTGTAAACTCAGACAAGTTATGATGGACCTTTGTGCATGAAAAACATTTACCATTTCAAAAAATCTGGCTAAAGTTAACCCTCAAAAGGAGTATAAATATTATGGTTTGCCTTAGACTTACAATGCTTATTGAGACATTGAGAACTGAATATTGCACTAACATAAAGGAGAAAAGTAAGACTCAACCCTGTAAAGAAAAGTTCTACTAACATAGTTTAGGAAAAAAAAAAATCCCAAGCTGAACCAAACAATGAACAGCCACAACACTGGCTGAATTCCACAAGAGCTCTGCAGCCAAAGTGGTCTCCCAAGACGTGCTACTTATTCCTACTTTCTGCTCAGTCTCCTGAGAAGCCACAGGCAACAAATAACATGTTATCTGTGCAATGCACATCAGGCAACAATTCAAAATCCTCCTCTTTCATTCTAAAATGAATAAACAAACAAAGAAATCAAAACAAAAAACCCAGAAATCATTCTTTCCTCTAATTACTGTGAAGACCTGGGGCCAGATCAGGAGCAGAGCAGAAAGGTTTCTAGATTAATTTGCCGCTTTCATTTTCAGTTTCTGTAGTCTTTAGGAGTTTATATTTGCTCACCCACAGGAATGTGTCTGCTTTTACTGCTATGCTATATATACACTCAAAAGCTTCCATTTGAAGGGTGCTTTCTTATGATACTGCAAGAAAACCCCTCCTACACAATTTTCTTCTTTGAGGAACCCTGGAATCACTTGTTCCCTTGGAGAAATGTTAGTGTGCATTATTAAAAGAGGATGCAACAGAAATTAAATTGTATTGATTCTTTTTCATGCACAGACTTCTGTCTGTAAGCAACTAACATACTTTCTCTATAAGCAAAATATATGTATTCAAAGAAATCATTGCAATTGATTCTAAATAATGACAAGAAATCTTTGTGTTCAGCTATTCTGATTCTTCCTGCCCATGGGTATGCTCGCTGCTAGGTTTAAATGGAAAGCTCTTAACTCCTCCTCCTTGAAACATTAAATGGGATAAACCTGCTTACTAGGGTCTGTTTCTCTTAGACATGGAACTATTTACTTCTGAACCAAAAGAGGTGAGAGATTAACCATTATCAGAAGTGAATCTTGTAGCACTCCTTTCAATCCAACAGATCAACACACGCACAAGACTCAACATAAAAACAAATTAAGCCTAAATTCTCCTCTCCTTTAATAGAAATTACCTGAGCTAGGGGGGAACTTTTAAACTACTGCTCATGATTGTTTCTTTTCTTGTACCACTTTTAAGAAACCTCAGGGCCTCCTTCTTCAAATCTCTGCTTATGTTAAAACATCATTAAAGGATAATAGCATTAGTGTACCTGTCAATTTGCCACAGCAGAGCATTTTCTGGCACTCTGAAAGCCATTCCTAGAGGACTTGTTCAGCATATGGCCAACTCTTACATAGAAAGACACCCAACATATGTTCAGTGTGATGGAAGAAAGAAGGAGCGAAGTGGAGAGTATTGGTAAAAGTCAGCCTCTGGTAGCATTCACTTTGTTTTCCATGAAATGTTAAGTCCTAAGATTCCATGCCTGTCTCCAGCCCTGCTGCACTTGTCAGTACTGCTGGGAGAGGTTGCAACTGCAGGGCCTCCAGCTTTCTCTGGAGCTCAGACCTCCTGATTAGTCAGCCCACCCCATCCAGGGAATAGGCAGATCACACCTGCCTTTGCCCCCTCCCAGGCATTCCACTTGGACCTTAGCACACACACTCGGATGTTACTGATGCTGTGACTCATTATTTGTGTGCAGCAAAGCTTCACCAACCAGCTCTTCCTCAGTTTCTTCTTGAGAGGAAATTAAAATGTTTTCATACTAAAGCTCAGAGACTTGACAGCAACATGACTTTTAGGGTCAGATTTTGAAACTCACGGGTCTCTTTCACAATTACTTTTGGAGCCAAAATTTCAATCAAATTTGTGGAAACAAAGATGACTGAGCTTTAAAATTCTGATGCTTGCATGATCCACCACAGAAACAAGAGAACAGCAGCAAACTCTAAAGCAAATCACTGCCAAGCCATAAAGCTCTGGGACTCCAGACACCAACCAGGATAAGCCTTCCATCCCTGAGTGTTAAACTCTCAAATCTCACTGCCTTGGAACTCCCTGATACTGTGAGATGGGAGAACAAAATCTCACTGTCACTCCTACTGAAGGTAAAAAAAGTCCTTTCTAATGGCAACTTCTGACATCGACAACCACTGTCAGAAACTGTAAATCTGCTCAAGGCAGGGCAGCCAACAGCCAAGCAGCTCTAAAAGTGAGCAGGTGGGAGGGGATATTCCAGGCCCAGGGAGCTGCTCTTCTTCAGTCTGTGAAAGCTGAAAGAGCCAAGAAGGACAAAGCCTGCGCAAAAGCCAAGAAGGACAACCTGCTACCTCCTGTACATATAACTCTTGCTCTCCTCTGGACCTCCACTCAAACCTGTTAGACTTTTTCCCTCCCACTTGAACACAGTGAGCCAGGCACCCCCACAGCTCTCTGCAGCTGATCTGCAGGGCTCCCTTCATGATGTCCAGCTGGGGACTGCGCTCTGTGACCCTCAAACAGGACCACAGGCCCCCAGGGGCACAGGGGCCAGTGCACACTCACTGCCAGTCTCTGGTTGAAGGCACTGCATCTCCAGCCCCAGAACTGCTGAGAGCCTGCACAAATGCACACAGATTCCACACCCCTCCCATTCACCTTTGCAAAGGAGACAGAGACCAAAGCCTGCAGTACAACAGTCAATGTCACGAACATGAATGGCCTCAGAATTCTGAGGGTTTTGCTAAAAGCCCTCCAGACCAGTTATTTACTGTTTGGCAGGTAGCCCCCATCAGCACAGAATGCTGCTGGTGGAGAACACTCAATAAGCATGTTAGGCATATGAAAAGTACCATTTGAACACATCTTTGTTTAATTCAAACCAACCATTCCCTCACTTACAGTGCTGTACCTGACTGACATGTTCCTACTTCAGAAACAACTTTTTATCCCTTGAAAACAAATTATTCAGATAATAATGGTCTCTGACTAAAGAACTCTTCTTTAAGTTACTGTTTAAGCATCCCTGAAGCATACATATTTTGAGAAGCACAGATACACACAGAGTACACGTGTAAAACTCCACCTCTCCTTATGTAATGGAAGCTTTGCATGCCTGCTTCCTGCAAGTGAAATTTCCTAGTTTCAAATGCATTGCCCTTGAGGGTATCGAGTATTGTGATGGAATAACGAAGGGTTTCCGCTCTTACAGTGAAGGTCAGAATACAGTGGGCCACTTCTTTTGTCTCACTTTTACAGATGATCAGAGCAGCGAGGCGATAAGAGGGAAGCCAGTGCCTTTGTGTGATGCAAAATCATCAAGCTGTGTGTCCAGTCATTGCCTGCTGCTGCACTGCAGCTCCTGAAACAAATCCTCGCCTGTCCCCAATGACATTAGGAAAGCCCAGGGCCTGCTTCTATTTTAAAATGCCAGAAGCACCTTTTCTTTAAGGTTAAAAATATTCACAATCACAGTATCTGACATGATGGTTTTGAAAGCATCCTAGTTTCTAATGGAATTCACTTATTAAGCACCTCCATGTGGAAGTTAAATAAAGAGAGAGGGAAGAAGTGTAAATAGCATGCAAGGAGCCCACTGTGAATTCAGATGGAGTTTGTACAGTTCACCTGACTCTTGTCTGACTTAATGAAGACAGTAAATTGCAGAGTGCAGTTACTGCAGTCCATGCTGCACTCACCACTATGCAGCTGCAGCTACTGGGGACAGATACTCCCTTTCTTCCAGCTTCAAAGAAAGCACTCTGATTTATCACATGAAAATACTCTGATTTATCAAATACTCTGATTTATCACATGTGGGATATTGGAGAATGGTCTCCAGGTTATAGGAGGAAGTCAATAACTTAAGCATATTAGCCAAATGGATATGCTGTGACTCAATTATTTTCCTCTCCCCTTCCCTCCCCACACATAGTAAGTTGAAGATGAGATTAATTCTTTGTCTGGTTGCCATGAAAACTAAGAGATGTGGCTTTACCTCAGAGGAAATGATGTTATGCTCACACAATGAATAAGAAATGAGAGCCGTGTGGTCCTATCTCAGCAACACAAAGCAGAGTCAAAAAAGAGTCTTTCTAAAGCCCAGGCATGTGTGGATTCTAATCAGCTCTGTTCATAACGTATGATCATAGTTAATTGTTCATTAATTCCACCATGTCATTTGTTCAGAGATTATACCCTCCACATAATGAATGTTTTGGGGTACACTCCAGCAGAGAAAATTAAAATAGATAATAGCTGTGATTTTAAACAGTCTTCTTCGCCATCTTAAGTTTGATTCCATTGACCTCAATCAGTGTCTAAAAGGTTTCAAAACACAAAAAAATGTGTCTATTATCTTGAAAAAAGGGAAACACACAAATGTAAATCAACCTGCCTGCAGAATGGATGTGTTTTTCTGCAGCCCTTGGCCTCCCCTTGACATCCACCTCTGTACAAAGCCTTCCCCTCAGGGGCTGGGAAGGTGAAGGACCTTGAACCTGCAGATGCATAATTCACCCCAGTTCAGCAGGCAGCCCAGATTTTAGTGACTTGTAATTAGTGAGTGCTGAATGGAACAGTGGCTGGAGGAGCACACAGTGTGAAATGCCTGTATTAATGATAATGGAGATGTTCACGGTTCACCCCTGGATTTGGGAAAACACTTTAGAAAATTAATTTGCTTTACAAGATGAGCTCTACTTGTGCAATGTCACCAAGAACACAGTCTTCTAAATATCACTGATACTTAACCATTTTACTGCTTTTTGAGTCCCCAGAAAACAGATGTGACAAGAATGACAGCACATGCTTAATGCAATCACCTTGGGCTCAGGTTTCATTTCACTTGCAGACTTAGGGTAAGTTGATCCTTAATACTTTGCACAAGGCTGATTTTGCTATCAGGTCATGATGTATTTGAAGGGCTGTCACAAAAAGAGCAGCATGAGTAATTGAAAAGGCTCCCTTTGCTCGCAGCAATAAAAAAAATCTGGGAAAAAACCCCACAAGATTACACAGAAATTATTTCAGCAATCCCCCTCTGAATTTAAATGACATGCTGTAATCAAAATTTTCACTTACAAAGAAATTTCAAAACAGAAAAAAATTAACAAACAAACAAAAAAAATTCCTTTGATTCAACATGTTAAAACAAAGCTTTCAAGTGATGGAACTTTTAATTTTCAGAACTTAATCAGCATCTTATGAGTTGTTTAGTTTGGTGTTTGTTTCTTCATACTTTTCAAGAATGCGTTCATCTTGTTATTGACTTAAATGCTTTGTTGAGCCTAAATTTCTGACTTTGAGGATATTAAACTCTATATTTTTCAAATTAAGAATCTCTTAGCTGAAAAAATCAGCCTGAATTAGCTGCTAGGCATTGGCCAGTATCTTCCAAATTCACAGCTGTTTGTGGCATACAAATTAACTACTAAACTACTACTAACTACATACTTAGTTACCCAAGGAGAATTTATACACTTACACTTTATGAAGAGGATTAATACCTCTGTAACACTATCCATAAAATGAGTTAATTATCTGTTTAATAAGCATGATTAAATCAATAATAAGAATGAAATTTTCAACTGTGACTTAGTGCTAGGTGGCCTTCCATGCCATATGTAATGGACTTATCACTGTTCTTGTCTTCAGGGTTTTCTCACAGTGTTTGACCACCAATGTACAAATATTGGTAACAATGATTTTCAAAACGCATCTGTGAAGAAAAGAATGTCTTTGAAATACCAAGTTTTTCAACTGATTAGATTTCCATCTACTATTCAAGGTAAATGATGTCAGCTCTAGCTCTTGGGTGCTCACACATATCCTTCAGAGCTGGGATACCCAGATCAGTTCAGGATGGACCTTTCCTCCTGAAAACTCCCTCTTCTGATAAGGTAATCAAACATCACTCCAGACTGGTCTCAGCTTTAAGCCCTCAGTGCTCCCTCTGTACTCACCCCAATTACAAATGGGCTCGAGTGCAGGCTTAAGAACTTGGCTGAATTAGAGCCAGAATATTTGGCACTTTTGACTAACCAGACCTATGACAACAAAAGCAAAGATAGAATGCACTTTGCTTAGTCATTTGTGAGCTCTGAGAAACAACAGTGCACCTTTCCACCAGCTGCTTTTCTGTCTGAAAGTAGAAGTTAATGCTAAATATTGCAAAACCAGAAGCTGCCCAAAGCTTTTCTTTGCTATCAACTAAACACATAAAGCTGATCAATCTATCTAGTTGCAAAATACTTGTTTTCTGACAGACAAAATCTATGCCTAGCACACAGCATCATTTTCTCCTAAGCATTTCAACTGCAATAGCATGAACATCTTCAGCAGCTAGAGGGTTTTAAAAGCAAAGAGAAGTTTTCCTTGCTCTAATGCAAGATTTTCTAGAGGTAAAGATTTAAATCCTTCCTTTCTGATGAGAATTCCCCTCATTTTGCAGGCTGTGCTGCCAGTGTGGACTCCCATGTGCACTCCCATTGCCTCTGTCAGCATCACCCAGGAAAGGCAACAATACCCTGGCTCATGGCTCTAAGGTTTTTGAAAATTCCAAGTGCAATGAAATCAGACTAAGGAGACCTGCAGCATCTTTCAAAGTGAAACCCTGGTGTTTTTAATGTAATCAGAAGTGAAGAAAACCTTTCTCTAATATATCAGCAGTACATGAACAGTGCAAGGCTGAAGGAGCAGGCTTGCTCCCCTGACTGCACTGTTGGTATCCAGTACCAGCAGAGTCTCCCAGAAAACAACTCATCCTTTTCTCAGCACAGAGGGGAGTCCAAAATCCTACATAATTATTTGTCAGCTACTAAACAGGGTGGGTGTGCCCTTTCCAACACGTGTATCTTGTCATCCTGAGGCTGGTTAATGCAACCCCCCCAGCTCCCTCTGACCTTGTCCTCTCCTGCCACCACCCTTCCCCTGAGCAGCCACCAAGGTCTCCTCACCAAACAGCAGGATGTACTCAAAATAAGGTCACTACATGTGAAATCTAAATTTTACGGCTAGAAAATTCTCCCTAAAGCTATGCAGCCCTAATCTGTAATTATCAAATATAAGAGGTACAGACAATGGCATTTATTGAATCACAGTGGCTGGCTACCTATGAAATAAAACCATTTCCTGGCAGCCCTTGTGTTAATAAGGCTTCATATATTTAATTTATGTTTGCATTAACAAAACTATCCAAGGCACGGGACTGAATGGTCTGAACAATAAATGCACAAAATAACTGATATTAACAAAATCAATTACCACTACAAAGCATATGTTTATTAAAAATGCTATTTGGAATAACTAAAACAGACAGAAATGAACGAACAGGAGGACCCAATGCATTGTAAAGTTCCAGTGAGAAGCCTCCAGAAGCTCTGGCAGGGATTTTGCTGGCTAGCTTTGCCCAATCTCCTCCTGCTTCCCCCCCACCTCAAGTTTTATTTTTCCTTTTTGTGTATTTCCTCAATCTTTCCTTAAGATACTATTAAGTTTGAAAATGAATATAATCTGTGACTAATTTTCCTTTTTGGGGCATGACCTTTGCTCCTTTCTGAGACAACTCACTTGGACAACTATTTTCTAGGAAACAGAAAGGCACAGAGAGCATTTCTTACAAAAACTAGGGCAGAGATTTTGACTTGTCGAGAAAATGTGAGAAAATTTTACTGCAAATGAAAAAGAAACACACAGAAAGACATTAAGCTGCATTTCATTTTCACCCTTAAAGAACTAAAAAGAATATATTTTGGTTAGCAGACTACAATCTTAGGGAACAATTGCTATTTTGTGGGCGTACATTAATTGTTCAACACTGTACCAGAAATATCTTAAACCTGACAAGCCCTGATTAATTTGTGGTTAACTCTTTGTATGTGGACCTTGACCAAGCACTATGCTCTATACCCCTGTATAAATTCATGCAACCAGGTAACAGATATTATCTTTTCAAGGACTTAATCAGATGCAACTGCTTGGATGTCACCCAAACAATTAAATCTCTCACCCTGCCATCCACAGCGAGAGGGTTTTTGTCATTTTGCCCACCTTGAGGGCTGACTCCCTCCCCCAGCCAAGGCAGGGGGGGCTCACAAGCAGCACTGCAGTCCCCCTGCAGCCATGCACTGAGAGCAGCAGCCCTGCAATGCTCATGTGCAGTACAGAGGATGCTCTCATGCAAGAGAGATGTCCCCCCTTGGCCACCTTAGCAGGCAAGGATCAGCCCTGAGAGCTGCTGGCACTGTTCATGTCCTGAGAGGAACTGCAGCCCTCCCTGAACTCAGCAGGGCTGGGAGCCCAGGCCCCAGCAGAGGGTGAATTGTTGCTGACTTTGGCCTTCCTATTCTGCTTCCTTCTCTCCCATGTTCCACCTTCTGACTTGGCATTGGGAAAACATTTTGAGTTAATAAGGAGCTCCTCACAATGAGGAGTGCATCTTCCAGCACCTAGTTACAGCCAAAATAAACCCAAACTTGTGGGTCAGCTGCCTCAGTCATTCCTTCCCTCTCTGCCATTGCTGCTCCCATCTCAACATCAAGGCTCTTTCTAATCCCTTCACTCCTTTTTTCCCATCTTCCCTCAGACTGACTAGTTTTAAAAGTGCACCAGCCCTGTTGGCTCATTTGCATTTGGTAGTAAACAAGGAGAAAGGGGCAGCTTTGCTGCTGGGAACAATGGGCTACAATTCTGAGCAGCTTCCCTGCGGATCTTGTTTGGTCACAGCATCTCTTGGCTTTCCAACCCAAGGCAGATTGTGCATGTGGCCTTTCAAGCTGAATTTATTGCATATGTTCAGTGGTTCTGCTAATTGGACCTCTGACTTGACCACAATTCAGTGAGTTTAGCTTCAAGGATAACAAGCACACAGGCCAACAAGGAGATACATACAACATTATAAAATACACTGTATTTGGCTGTTTTAGATTAAATTCATGCACTTCTAAAACCAGGATTTGGATAACTCCGGTGTATATTGGATGGGGGACAGGAAAAATTCTAAAGAGCTTTGCAAAATTTTGTAAACAATATGGGTGTCTATCTGCAACTCACCTAATAAGATCAGTCCTTCTAAAACAGCCTTTAATCAAAGGCTTGGTATAATTAAAAACAGTAAATTGGATACTTATGCTCAATACCAGGAACCATAATTAGAACTGTTATCATGCATGCTTCCTCTCCACCCCAAGCTTTTCAAAAAAGCACACAATTCTTTAAAAAAAAATGTATTTCTCCTCCAGAATTATGCTAAAACACCAGCAAAAATGCTTCTGATAGCTGTGGACACAGCCAATAGGTCACACACCAGGACAGCACTCAGCAGCCCAAAGGTCATTAAAAAACTCTAAACCCTGCACAGGGTTTTGCATTTTGCAGCCATTAACCTTATGCAAGACATACAAAATACATTCTATATCAAGAACAGAAAAACAGCCAGCGCTTGACATTTGAAAAGAGCTCCTTAAAATGCACAAAAACATGGAGATATTTTATGGACAAAAAGCCTAGCAATGAAATAAACTGTTTAAGATGAAACTGGAAGAGTCAGTGGTGAACCCCCTACTCTTTGTTTGTTGCTTGGATGACTTGGAAGTTGGCATACTTTTCCTCTTTTATGTGGGCAGCGTGTGCTGAGTGTGCAAAACATTTATTAAGCCTTCTTTGAGCATAAACAGACAGTCTGATAGTACAAAAAAAAGGTAGAAAGATATCAGATAGGAACATCAAAAAACATACACTTTCCCATAACTGTTAAAAAGCGTTGGCTGCTCCTCAGGCTGCCCTACTTAGAAACTTTGATTGTGCACCCACTGTCATGAGACATGTTTTCCTCTCAACATCTTTTTAATCTTTTCAGGCTGGTAGAAAAACAGCAGTCTTTAGTTATCAGAATTTTGATGTTTAACAGCTTCAAAGTGGTGGTGGTTTCATATTAAATCAAGTGGCAAGAAAAACTAGGACTGCAGGTATCCAGCACCTTCACCAATTCTCCTTGAAGATGCTTTTTCTGCTTAGATGGTAAAAATGTAATAGAGGAAACCTTTGCCACCCACTTCTCAGCAATATTTCACTATGCACTGCTTTAACTTTTCAGAGTTTTGTTTTGTAGAAGCCACCCTCCAGAACATACTGTCTGCTACTGCCTGCCCAAAAAAAAGGCCTGTTTGAGAGAGGCCTCCTCAGCCCTTCAGGAAAATGCTGCATTTACTCACTCATAGACTGAGCCTCTTTTGTGACCTGCTGCACCACGAGGAGCTTGGTGCACATCTCTCTCCCCTGGGAGATCCATCCCATCACCCACCTGCTCTAGCCAGCAATCTATCTGTGAAAAATATCTGCATTCACTCTTCCTACAGTCTGAGCATGAAAACACCAGCCTCAGCACCAGGGGTGATTGCCAGATTCATACAAATCCACAGGGAGCAGGAGAACAGGTCACTGTGAGCACTCTTTCCTCATGGGCCAATGGTACATTCAGCTGTGGGGATGGCTGCAAATGCTCACCATTCAGCCAGTGACTAATGAAAGGGAAATGACTGCAATTTCAGAGATACCCCAGTAGGGTCCAGAAAGAGTGGTAATGCAATTATGGGAGAAAGAAAAAAAAGCTGTGTGGGAGAAAATAAAATTATCCAACCTATGAAGGAATTTCATCTAAAGCTCTGAATGCCTGTATTTATAAGACTCTCTGATTCAACGCTGGAAAAGTGACTGTAGCCAACCACAGTCAGTGCCTCAGTTCCACCTCTGCCTTTTGTTAGCAAAATGCTCCATAAATTCATGCTGAGGAGCAGAAGGAACACCTATCCAATGGATATTGCACAGCTCTGCTTTTCTGCAAGTTCCCAGAGAAGGCCAGGGAGCACGTCTTCAAATTCACCCACCTGGAGAGAACACAGGGAAGGACAACAGCCCAGCAAACTGTGAAAATCTTGTTTAACTAAGGGAAGTCAATGATGGAGTTATTCTGCATCCTGACATTAACAATTCACCAGAAAATGAAACAATGTGCTGAACAGAAAGCGAGTTCCATAACTTATCTTCTACCAGCAAGAAACCGGGCAGGTAAAAGTAGCATTTATTAGAGGGTACATGCAGGATAGTGTCAGGTGGTTTCTACTTATTATACTGCCTTTAAGGAAAGCCCTTTAGAATATGCAAACAAGGGTGCTCTAACTGAAAGGTTAGATATCAACAACCACACTGACTTGTGAATTGTTCTGAGCTTTGTGAACTAAGAATGTGATGCAGAAATTGCTGGTAATACTTTAATTTGAAGAATTTTAAAGGAAAAGAGACAAGTTTAAAAAGACCATTAAACTTTTTGCTTTAACAACTTGTTCTTTTCAAATTGTCCATTTATTAAAAACAGGATTTATAATTCCTTTCGCAATCAATGACAGCAATGGAACAGAATCACTGTAAATTATAGAAGTGAAGAAACAAAATATTCACACAGACACAGCACTTCTGAAAACACTGTTAACAACTCTGTGGACAGCTTCTCCCTAAGGACCCAGCCTGGCCAGCAGCTCTGGCATTGGGCTGAGCCAGGCTTTCCTGGAGCCACTGGAAAGGGAACACAATTCCTCTGGAATTAACCCCCCTGCAGCACCATGCCACCTCTCCCAGGGTAAGGGGTCCCTAATGCAGAAGGAGGCTCCCTGTGGGAAGCAGGGACACTCTGGGGATGCCCAGCTCAGGGCTGCGGATGCACTGGTGCAAACACACAGGGGGGAGCCCAGGCAAGGCCGTGACTCCAGCTCCCCTCAGCACACACACAAACCCATGCCAAATGTGCATTAAAGGTGTTTTGCTGTGTGTAAATCCTGCACTTGCAGAGGGCAGCAGCACTGAGGAAAGCACAAGGATGTCACACGAGCAGCTGTGTACCACAGCACCATCCCAGTCTGACAGGCCAGATTCATACAGGCCTGACAGGCCACATCATCATCAGTGCAGAGGGGTATTTGTGCTGCACCCTGTGGTTTCTTCTCACCATTGGGGAACCTGCAAGTCCTTGGATTTGTATCAGTTGCCAGCTGCCCACAGTCCACCAGAGTTCAAGGATCTGCTTTGAAAACACAATAATGCAAGAACAGCCTCTTCAGCAGCTCCAGGAAATCCTTTCCTGGCACTCACAACTCAACTACCTGTCTCTTCCTCTGACTCTCCTCTCTTCCTCCAGCAGAGCCTGAGTACTTAAGAGCATCTCAGTTCAAGAGGCAGTGGCTGGAGGGTTAAGGACAAGCCTGTAGCTCAGAGCTGAAACGGCAGGATTTCACAGAACAACCATATATACTCCACTGCTTTCAAAAAGACAAACAATTGTATCTCAAAAATACAAACAACTGACACATCACATCTTTATCTCATCTATGCATTTGCACTTACATGGGTATTACAAATGAGTGTGGAATACATGAATGTAATCCATAGAATCACAGAATGGCTTGGGTTGGAAATATAATCAATATCAGCCAGTCCTAACCTCCATGGTATGGGCAGGGACACAGTCCACTAGAGCAGGTGTCCCTTTCTTCACAAGGGAGGCAAGTGACAAGATCACAGAGGGGTTTTTCTTTATATTTTAAATTATGAATTGAACAGGTGAAGCGCCAGGCATCCCTGGGAGCCTGACTGGCTCCTGGTGGAGATGGGGTGACCAGAGACATCAGCCTTAATGCCACTGGTGGAGATGTTGCTGAGGCAGCTCCAGCAGGCTCTGTGAATGTCACACAGCACCCATGAATTAAATGGGAACCCTGTGTCTGGGTGCCTTGCCATGATGGGGCAGTGGATTCCTGTTAAGGTACAGACCTTCATTTCCTGCTTGCACTCATCAGTGTGCAGGACATGGATACACCAACTTTACCAAGAGGTAACTTCTTTCATAAAACCCCACTGATTTCAATTGGATAAATATGGACTACAGTATCAGAAACAAAAGCGAACCCTTCTACCTTGTACTTTCTAATTCTGAATGATTTTTCAATGAAAAAATAAAAGATGCTGACATGGATTCTCAAACTGAGATTTAAAAATTATAAATAAACTGTGATATCACAGCATTTGGCTGCCCAATAAGGTGAAATCCAAAACTGTGAATAGAATACTGCTGAACAAACAAAATGTTGAGTAAAATACATAATTCAGGTTTTTAAAACAAAATCATAAGTTGTCTAAAGTTTTCAGATGAAGGCAGCTATGAAATAGATCATGTCCTGTATCTTTCTGCAACTAAAAAGGCAAAACAAAGTTTTAGTTCTGGTACACAACACAAAGGCAACTGCTTGTGTAAATCTCAGTACAATAAATCCTATGTGACAAATTCATATTACTAAATTGTCAGAGCTTTCAGCTTATTGGCAAAATTATGATTTATAAAAAAATAAAATACATTCCAGAGTGAGTTTTCTTTCAATTAACAAGACAATTTCTTATTTCAATCTAGTTCTCCTTTCCACATTAGTCTTGAATAAATACTAAAGAAATATCATGCTGAATTTCCCTTCCACGTTACCACACAATGATCTCTCTAAAAAGTAAAAAGAGAAGCTGATCTCTTCCGTGGTGGTCAGTAATTATCCACCCTGCAGAGCACTAACCAAGCAAAACTCCACAAAAATACCACCCCAGGCAACAGACAACAAGAAAAATACAAGAAAAAAAATTTAAGTGTTATATGAGCCCAGAAATCCACCAGAGACAGCAGAGCCCGATATGCAGCATGGCCAAAGCTGAAGCTGCAAGGCTGGAGAATGCTCAGTACCTTGAAAACAAGGGCATTCCTTTAACTTGCCTCTCACACACTGATTTATCCTCTTTTGGCTTTAAGGTACAGGGCTATAGCCTGGGTTAGGTAACACCCAGGGAGGAACAAGGTGGGACAGCTGTGCCAGATGTTGAGCTCATCACCTGCAGTGCCCCCAGCATGTCCCAGTCCAACAGGAAGGGATCAAGGGATCATTTTACAGAGTGCTGAAAGGCCTCCAGAGGTTTCCAGCTGGATAGGAGCACTGGGGCCCATCAAAGCCTGGAGGCCCCGTGCTCTGCCCTCACAAGGCAGCAGCTCTGTGCCAGTCCCACTCCTCAGCCACAAAATCCCTGATACCACTTTAACAGTGGCCTGCACAAACTTCTGAGCAGCAGCAAATCCAGCCTTCTATTGTCTCAACTTCAGGCAAATCTCAGGTTTTGTCTGATAAATAATTATTCTTTTTAATACAATTTACAACTCACACTTTGTTTTTTTTCTCTATTTGTCTCCTCTGTCCACGTATGCTCCATCACATCCACCAACAGCCCAATTCTCAGCCCACCTTCTCCCCCCAGCTCCCTGTTCTGGTCAAACCAGGTCTGCATGAGTCTAACACTCAATTTTAGCAGGTGCTCAGTCAGTTCCACTAGTTGACAAGTACTTTGGCTCACAGTAACAAATATTTAGTGAATGCCCAAAGGGAATAGCATCAAAGTATGCAACATTTATCCTGAAGCCATCAATTCAGGCAAGTTAAGAGCTTGAAATTAGCAGAGTTTTGACTTTTGGCACAGGGTTGAATATTCATACACTCAATCATATAAGAATATTTTTTCTTCTTAAATCACTGTTCACTAACTATCTTTGCACTTCCTTTTGCTTTCAAGAACATCCCATTTTCCCCTTCCCTCAACTCTCAATTAAAAAAAAAAACCAAATCACAAAGCCCACCCAAAAAACCAACCCAGCCTAGGTGGAAAAACCAGAAGGATAAAAGGCTGTGTGTTAACACCAAGCAGGAAGCAGCAGCAGTATTGATTTACACTGCCTGAGAGTCCAGCTGTAAATCCAGCTGTGGAGCCACCTCCCTCTAACAGTGAGGCTGCCCATGGTTGGTCCTCCCTGCTCTTGCCCATCCCCTCCCACCACAAGCTGGAAGCACAACACAGGTTTTAACCCAAACTGACACTTGCACAGTGACTAATGGCCATCCCTTGTGACAGCACAACCCCGAGGCACCAGGAAGGTGGAAAGGAAAAGGTAAATGTTCCAAACACCACTAAATAAAAATATAACAGTGCAAAATTTTCCCTCAGTTTATAAACAACGGAGTAACACTGAGCAGTGCCCACTTCAAATGATGCTGTAGCGCTCCCCACACAACACAATGGAATAGCTTCATTCCTTTAGGGGTCATCTTCAAAGAGGGAATTGTTTTCCCAGCTGAATAGAAGGACTCTTTCACCACCAAGCTCCATGCTGTAAGAATTCAGCATTGTCGGTAGATATCCCATCCATCCATGCCCCTAAGCATCTATCAGAAATACCTTTTTATTTCATTAGATTTGCCTCTGACAGAGCACCATGTCCAAAATGAAGGAGATGACTGAAATTTTTCTCACACTTAGAAAAGATCACTGACTTATCAATTTTTCTTTCAGACCCTTAATGCACACAATCTTTACCCATACCAGAGGTCATGTTCCCAGACGTTAGAGCAACATCTGCCCGGTTTGGGCTTTAACACAAATGAGTGAAAGAACAATCCTTTGTACTCAGCATATCTAGATTCTACAACATTCCAGTCCAGCTGTTTAGAATCCCTGAAACAGATCTCTGATCAAGATTTGTTTAAAAATAATGAAATTACTTGAAATAAAAAAGAATGGGGATTTTTACTTATTATCTGAGTTTAAAGCTTTACCTGGTGACTGGTAGACTTGTTTGCATATGAAAATTGCCATTTGTACTAAAACCTTCAAGTGGCTGAGATCTGTAAAATGTTTGACAGCCCCAGGAGTGCTGAGGAGAAAGGAAAAAGTGGGATTCCCCCAGTGGGATACGATGATGCCCTCCCGGGGTCCTGCTGCCCCTGGAGGAGCTCCCAGCTCTGCAGGGCTGGGCAGCCCAAGCCATCCCTCCCAGGCCCTTGGAGCTGGCAGCAGAGCCCAGCCCAGAGGATGCACAAGCTCCTAAAGCAGCTGCAACACCTACAGGCTGATCATTCCTGACACAGCATTTCCACTTATTTCCATCAGGAAACTGCAAGGCAATTTTTGCAGCATACCTGAGAGTTTGGTAAAACCTTCCAACACCGTGAGCCTTATGATGAAATTAGCAGGATTTTTGACATTCACATGGATTACTTTCCCTGCTGCCCACAAGTTTGCAGCAGCAGAGGCTGTGACAGCAACAGCCTTTAAGATCTCAGGGACAGCAGCAGCCAGGATTTCCATTATGATAAAATTATTCTGTGCTCCCAAAGAACACAAGGGCTCCTGAGCACTACACGTAAATGGAAATCACTTCAGTCCTACTAAATATTGTATAAAACATAAATCATTGACTGTGTGCCAAGACCTGTCCTTCTCTTCTGATATGTGCCCAACAGAGCACACAAAAAACCCTTCAGAGGTTTCACCTTTATTTTAGGAAAGGCACTGACTAAGCAACCAATGTCTGTCCAGACATTATTATAGGATAAACATTTTCTAGTTTTCACAAACAAAACTACACATGGCAGAGCTGCACTGGCACGCATCAAGCAAGCTATCCTATCAATCACTTATTTTTTAGAGTGGTTTGCCTTGTTCTGTGATACCACTAAAGGCTCAGGTCTGCCCTTGGATGTACTCAAACTGTTTTCAGTGCAGGACACTGCACAACCATCCAGAGGCATAGCTGTATGAAGCTGTAATAGAAACTTGAACAGAATAAATGGGAAACCTGTACAGGTTTGCAGATCCTTCACTTGCTGGCCCTCTCCCTTTCTCTTGCCTGAGTTAAGCCAGGTAAGCTCTGAGCCTTTGAGAACCTTCAGCAAAGGCCTGCAATGCCCTGAATGCAAGCAAACAGAATGAGTGTGCTGGGGCCATGGGGCACAGAAGCACAGCCTCTCCACAGAGCTAAGAGGGGCAATTTCAAAATATCTCACCTTGAAATTAAATGGAATGGGACAAAACGCAGGTTGTTGTTCTGTGTGTGTTTTAAAAAGGTCATTTCTTTCATCCAAGTCTCAAAGCAAGCCTTCACAGGAACGTTACTGTAAATTGCTTAACCAGTCAAAAGCAGTGAAATATTCCCCTCAGACTGCCATCCTCCAACTAAACAGGAACATAAATCAGCATGACTGTTGCTAGTATCACACAGGACTAAGACACTGGCTGATCCCACCAGCCTTACTTTCTAACCATTGGTTGCCTTGGGCTCTTTACTGTATAAATTATCCAGAAACATTAGCATTCTTTGTTGTTCCAAAGTGATTGGAAGGCTCTAAAGGATATTTCTGCATGCTGCTTAAGCAAAGGGTAAGCTTTGTGCAGTATCATGTGATCAACAAAAAAATCCCCGAGTACCGCCTGCTTGTGGGTGGTGCAGAGGAACAAGAAGTGACTCACTACTCATAGTGGAAAATTTGGGGGGAAAACGTTTTAAATAGCCAGGAAAGCACAAAATGGCAAACCAAATTATTGGACTTCCTACGCCCTATGTACTGGGTAGCAAAACCATGGCTTTGACATGACAATGATGCCCCAATGTATGAGAGTTAAGTGAAGAAATTGCTGGGTTTTGTTCCATTCTCCTACTAGAGAGGGCCTCTACCTGTCCTGAATCTGCAGAGTCCTAAGGAAACTCAGAAAGAAAGTGGAATAAGCTACCAAATTCCAAAGGGGGGGAGAACAAAAAAAAAAAAAGCACGTGGTGGAGCAAAAGCTCTCTATTTTCTCTTATTCTTAAGATGCAGAAACAAAACACTGAGAGAAATCCATATATTTGAGATTAATAGGCAGACATTTATCCATGTGCCAGTCTGGCTGCTGAGAGATTTCCTCTCTACAGCAGTGTTGTATAAACAATAAAGCATTTTTGTCCACAAAGCAATTGTCTCACCTCACTGGATCAAGAGCCTCTCACTGCCATATCCCTTCTATATTGTTCTAATTCTGAGCTGTGAGGAAGCTCCCTTACACAAAGACAGTGCATGGATCTGGTTGGGCATGCTATTGTTAAACTTGAGCACATCAAGAACAACGTGGGCTCCCTGCAGCATGAGTAGATTCAGCTGAGAGACAATTCATTTTAGCTCACAAGCCATAGGTAAATATGGGCTGAGGGGAGAGCTCCTACAATTAATTCCTTACTGCCGTGGCCGTTTTCAGCTGGGGGCAAACCCACCCTGACAGCAACATTAGAAACCTGCACATAACCTACACAGCAGCCAAGAAAAATATCACTATTTCAGGCTGCTTTCAAATAGCAGCACCTCAAAATTCACCTCAAAGACAGAAACTTATCTTCATACTGCCCTTTATCCTGGAAGATGATTCAGGAGAGCCTATACATCGACAGAGAGAAAATGCCTCCAGTGTAGCTGGCTGCAGCAAATGTACTGCAGCATGTTAAGAGTCTCCCAACGTGCTGGCTGGAACAGAAGGCAGTGGGTTTCTCAGTGCCTTTCATTAGCTGTAGGACTGCCACAGCAGAGGGAAAAGAGAAAAGGGCAGGGAAACGCTGACTCTCGCCCAAGCAAAAGACGCACATATGTTAGAGGAAATCTACATGTCATTTAGGAAGCACATGCACTGCTTCTCTGAGCATATGAAGATTGCCCAATCCCCCCCTTAGGGGGATTTCACAAAGGCACACAGAAATACTACTACATGCCCAGGTTTCTCTAAAGGCAGCTGGCTCCTTGATATGTTCTTGAAAAAAATTATCATGAAATACAGCCAAAGACAAGAAATTGTGGCAGGGCCTTATTTCCATGGAGCAGAGTACAAGGTGTCATTTATAAGGACACAGCCTCAGAGCTGCCAAAGTAGCTGGCCTCTTTATCTGTCATTATGCCACAAACCATAACTATTTTGCTTTATACCTTAGAGAGAAACAGTAAGCCTGGAATCACACAGAGGCTCCTGACCTGAACAATGAGCAATGCAGTGCCTACTGAATTTTTCAGATCCTAGTTTGCTGAAGGGTTTTCTGCAGCTAAGACAAATCTACAGCAGTGAAAAACCAGGCTCTGTAATCTCAGCCACGTATTTTCCTAACAAAAGAAAGTTGCTAGAAACAGACTGTTACAGCTCAATTCTGTAAAATAGCTCACTGTTAAGGAAAAAAGAGAAACACTGAAACACCTTATTTCTGTAACATTATCCCAAAAATGGATGTTTCAGAAGCCAAACATGTGACACAGTCCCAACACAAAGAAAAAAAAATCTGCCTCTACACACATCCCTTTTAAGTAACCTGCATGTAAGACTAAACTATTATGCTATGCTTTGCTATAAAACCTACGAGAAAGCTCAGCATTAAACCCCACATGATGGTTACAAACTATTTTCAACTCACAGACAGTTTTCATATCACAGTAACATAAGTGGGAAACGAATGCACACCTTCTGCATCATCACTGCAATCAACTAATATCCAATTAAACATTCAATTGCTTTGCAAACCCCACAGCCGTGGTTACAAATGACATTTTACAATGTTAACAAATTACTCCCACAGCTACCAAGTTACAGGCAAGAACAAGCTTTTAATACTTCAGTTGCAAGGTAAGAAAATTAAAACAAAAGAACCCCTGTTCAGAATTTGGCACAGATCTAGATACCTTTTTCTTCCGATCCCGGGATCTTTTCCTGTGTTTTCTTTTTTTCTCAGTTTCTTCCTCAGCATTTATTTCTAAATCCCTGTTTTTCTTTAACTGTGATGCTGCGTGAGCCATAATGCATTAAAAATCCTTTACAACAACGCTCTCTTGTAAAAGGTGATTTCCTCGGGCACCTTTAGCCAGCCCTTACAGCAAATGTTCCAGTGATTGGAAGGAGATCTGTGACCAGAGCCAGGAACACATTCAGGATTCAGAGATCTCGCAGGAGCTTGCAATCACTACAAAAACACATAGTTGCAGATTTCTTCCTATACCTTCCTGCACCTGAGCCTTTGTAAAGCAGTGCAGCCATCGTAATGCATTTAACGTAATGAAAAAGACAGCTGGGACAGAGAAAGCTGTATTATGGCTGTATCCCCTGCCACCAGCTGGAAGTGTCTAAGTGACTCCACTGAAGGGGGAATGCTGAAAAGGAGCGCTTTCTATTAAAAAAAATTCCAGAACAATAACATATGCTGCATTGTTTTTTCTTCACTGATCTTCAAGCACGTTTTTAAAAGCTACTAAAAAAATGCAGTGTTAGCGCTGTACGTCTCTCAGCTAGTTTTGTGTAGTAAGCCATTTAACCTATAATGAAATGGAGCAGCTCCTACTTTAGGTTAACTGCTGATGGTGACAAAAAAAAAATAAAATAAAAATTTCTTTTTACCATGGAGACTCTGACTGCATTATGTAGAAAACAATGCATGCATTGCCATATCTTAACAGTGTGTCCTTTATACCGATTTTTCAATTCCAATACATTTTGTGACAGAGGATTACAGAAAGCCCTGTTGTATTTTTTCCCTTTTTTTTTTTTTAAACATACTTATTACAACACATCATACAGAGGGAAAGATGCGATCACACTGGTGTGTGAAACAGGCATTTAATTCATGGGAGATTTTCTGGCACTATTCATTTACGTGGTCAGAAAGGGAAATCGGCATTATTGCCATGTAGTTGGAAATGTACTTTTAGGCTTTTATGTCAAGGCTTGCTTCAATCATCTTACTATTTTTGCCACCTGAGTCCTCAATGACTGCAGCTTTTGAATATTCATTAGGGGAGGTAAAATAGCAGCAGTATTAAGGCCTGCAGGAGGATCTTTTACTAGGATGAACACAGAGCAAGCATCTAGTAAATAAGGAACCATATTTTCTCTGCACAAATATGAACAATCAGCAGCTTGCCTCAAGACTGCTGTTTTTAACCTTTCCCAGTATTCCTAGCAGCATGCTTCACTGTAATGAAGATCAGTGTTTTAAGGGAGTCTGATTTCTTTCAGATAAAACCCAAAAGTCTTTCCAAGCAAAACCAGTGTATTTGACATGGTACTAGCATTTCTTTCTAGAAATAAAAAAACCCAGAATCTGTTGTAAAAATTAAGTTAAATTTAAATTTGAAGGGTAATCAGTCAAATCAGGCTGAGTCTTTTCAGGGCAATGTAAAATCCAGAGATGTCTCACACATTTGTAAATGTTCTTCCCCTGAACTTGAAAGACATTTTTTGAATTCTGGTTACTGAGGCCCTGCAAGCAACATGCTTTAGTTTTCACATAACATGGCTAAAACAAAAATAATCTTTTAAGTCTCCAAAACAGAAATTACTTTGAACACATCCTGTGTTGTCCAAAGGGCAGCACACAGTGCACTGTTTGTCTCCTGTTCACAAGCCAACAAACCAGGTTTAAAAAGTTGTTTATTCTGGAGTGGTTTTTAAGAAATGCTCAAGGATGGAGGCCGCAGTTGTGTGACCTTAGGGATTTTTCTTGCTGGTGCAGTAAAACCAGGGTTTCTGTGTGCGTGCAAAGCTCCTGTACCCATACACCACCATGTGACTCTCCACACTCCCCCTCCACGACTGAAAGGTTCTGAAAAAGCTTCTACTGCCTTTGGAAAGCTGTGGGAAGAGGAATGCTGCACTTGGGCAATGCCTAGATTTGAACCAGGAGCAGTCAACTCCCACTTCTCTATGTTCTATAGAGACCCGAATAAACACATTTCTAAAGATGCCAGGAGTACACCCCAAGGATGCCCCGAGCATGCTTTGAACTGCAGGGCATCACTGCAAGCTGTCAAAGGCCATGCTCAGGCAGGCACCTGATTCTGGCCCAGTTCTTCAAGGAAACTCAGGGCAGCAATGAAGAAATTCTGCTCTAGCCCTACCAGAGCCCTACCAGAGAGAGGAGCTGGCCAGGCTGCTGATTCATGGGGGCTGAAGAAGGTACCTCGGGAAGGACAGTGATCCCAAGTTTTTGTGCCTATTAAAAAAAATTAAAAAGGCAAAGAAAAGGCACCCAAAGCTTTACTTTCTAGTCTACAAGCTGCCTGCATGACCTTGGCAGTTTGCATAAACTTATAAGAATTATTTGGATTAAAGAAATCTNTTTACAACAACGCTCTCTTGTAAAAGGTGATTTCCTCGGGCACCTTTAGCCAGCCCTTACAGCAAATGTTCCAGTGATTGGAAGGAGATCTGTGACCAGAGCCAGGAACACATTCAGGATTCAGAGATCTCGCAGGAGCTTGCAATCACTACAAAAACACATAGTTGCAGATTTCTTCCTATACCTTCCTGCACCTGAGCCTTTGTAAAGCAGTGCAGCCATCGTAATGCATTTAACGTAATGAAAAAGACAGCTGGGACAGAGAAAGCTGTATTATGGCTGTATCCCCTGCCACCAGCTGGAAGTGTCTAAGTGACTCCACTGAAGGGGGAATGCTGAAAAGGAGCGCTTTCTATTAAAAAAAATTCCAGAACAATAACATATGCTGCATTGTTTTTTCTTCACTGATCTTCAAGCACGTTTTTAAAAGCTACTAAAAAAATGCAGTGTTAGCGCTGTACGTCTCTCAGCTAGTTTTGTGTAGTAAGCCATTTAACCTATAATGAAATGGAGCAGCTCCTACTTTAGGTTAACTGCTGATGGTGACAAAAAAAAAATAAAATAAAAATTTCTTTTTACCATGGAGACTCTGACTGCATTATGTAGAAAACAATGCATGCATTGCCATATCTTAACAGTGTGTCCTTTATACCGATTTTTCAATTCCAATACATTTTGTGACAGAGGATTACAGAAAGCCCTGTTGTATTTTTTCCCTTTTTTTTTTTTTAAACATACTTATTACAACACATCATACAGAGGGAAAGATGCGATCACACTGGTGTGTGAAACAGGCATTTAATTCATGGGAGATTTTCTGGCACTGTTCATTTACGTGGTCAGAAAGGGAAATCGGCATTATTGCCATGTAGTTGGAAATGTACTTTTAGGCTTTTATGTCAAGGCTTGCTTCAATCATCTTACTATTTTTGCCACCTGAGTCCTCAATGACTGCAGCT
>WBNQ01020091.1:0-33365 GCA_013401375.1 Spizella passerina | reverse complement strand
CACCAGCTTTAAGGCAAAAGCAGGAAAGTGTGCTGGAAAAAGAGCCAAGGAAAAGAGCTGAGGAATGAAAAGTGACAGAAGAAAAAACAGAGAAAAAAGGCTCAGATGAGCTAGAAAGAGGGGAAGAAAGGGATAACCTTTCAACGTCATCACACTCAGCCAAAAAATGACTATTTTAAAGGAGTCATAGCTTCCTTGGAAATGGAAGCCCTGTGCCCTAGGACTGCCATCAAGCTTACAGAACCCTTGCAATGCAGGCAGCAGATAGCATTTGTCACAGAGCTGAAGGGACACTGCTATCACGTTAAAACATCACATTTTTCTGCTTTAAAAGATTTCACTGCTGTTGTTACAGTAACAAGATTAGGTGGAAAACATTTTTCTTCATGCTCTCAGTGTGTTTGTGCAGCTCCTTGGGGCCCTGATCACAGCCAGCCCCAGGCTCCCAGGTCAGTCCCCCACGGAAAACCCAACCTCATCTGAAACCTTTGTAACCCAAGAGAAGAAATTCAGGTGGCTTCAGCACCTGAAGCTATTTTGAGGTGATTTATGTTGTTTCTACTTGGTTCTGAGATTAGGTTTATTTTTTTTTAAGGAGAATTGATAGGAAGCTTTGTTAATCTCTGAGCTTCAGCCCCTTATAAATGTGAAAAATATATATGTAAACAAATGCTTCTTTTTTTTTTTTTTGTGGAGATGTCTTGAGCATCATGCAGGGCAGAAATGGAAGTAGCAGATGAGCTACATAAGATGTGAAAACTCATTTAAAATATTCTACACAGCAAAAAACACCAGCCCTAAATGTGCTGCCAGCTTTTGGCAGCCTATTTCATGTCACACAGAGCAAGAAAACAAAAACCACCCAGGCTCAGGGTCCCAGGCAGGCTGAGCACCTGCACCACATGGGGAGAGCCCTCATCCCCAATCAGTCTCAACGGCAGCTCATTAATAATTAGCTTGATCACCCCTGTCAGGCTCAAAGGGAAGGAGCTGGGAGAGCCCTTGCTCCAGCTGGGGTTGGCATTTTGGCATTTGGAGCTCCCCAGGCCACGGGCATGCTGCTGGGAGGAAGGTGGTGTCACCTAAAGCAGCTGGGATGGAGTCTGCTCCCACCTACAAGCCTCAGCACCATCCTGTGGCTGTGATCTGGCCATGGGGGGACTCTCCCTGTTCTCCTGCAGCCACTCTAGGAGCTCCAGTTCCCACCCATGGTTTTGCACCTTCCTTCCCCACGTGAGGTTGTTTCCAGCTTGGATGGACTGAGCTGTCCCTCCCCAGCACCCCCCTGCACACACAGAGCCACATTCAGCAGCTTCCAGACACGCCTGTTAATTTTTGGAGACTCAGGCAAGAATATTAATTGCATTCCAGAGGCATTCAGCATATTAGAAAAAGCATTTTGTACCCTGCATTTTATCTGGTGAAGAAACAGAGCTGCAAAAAGCTGTTATTTGTGAACTCAAAACACATCCCCAGTCTGGATGCCCCAGAACCGTGACCTCAGCCTTGTGTGGGAGCTCCTGTTACAAAACAAATCCCAGAAAATTTCCTAATCTTGGTCTTACTTCATTCCCACTTCAGCCAACCTTCCTGAACACCTGGCTGGGAATACTAAATCCTGGCTACCTGCATCCTCCACCCTTAAAGGAGAGGCTGTGCAGCTCCTGCATCCCTGGCTTGCAGCACCTCACCAGCCTGGACCCATCACGGGGAGGGATTGGGATGCACAGGGACCTGTGGAGAGACAAGAGCCAAACCCAACAGCAGTGAGGAGGCAGGAGAGTTTTCAGTATTCAGGTCCTCTCGTTTTCCTGTGCAACACCCCTTATGTTTTCCCAGCCATAAAATTGATGTTTATCTCACTTCTAACTGCCTTACAGAGATCATTACACATTGCAAATGCAGCCATTTGCGGATAAAACGAGCACAGGCAGCCCGGAGACTGTCACACCACCCCTTCCCGTGCCACATTGCAATGCCTTACAACCTTTAAGCTGAAAATTAACATATAATGCCAAGGGACCCAGAAATATTTGTCAGGCAAATGCAAAAAAAAAACCCAAAAAAACAACAAAGCAGAGGCAATTCTTCCATCTGCCCCTCACCACCCTCTGCTCAACCAGGGAAAATTAATTTTTAAGTGGGACAAATCCTGCAGCCATGCTTGTGGCATTAAGTAAAACCAAGCCAAAAAAAAAAAAGAGAAAAAAAAAAAAAAGAAGCCAAGAGAAGGTTGTTATTCCTTGTCTAAAATCTCCTTGTTCTTAAATGTCCTTCTGGATCTGGGTCTGCTGGAAGCTGTGGAGGGCACAGAATGCAAAGAGGAGATGCAGATGTCAAAAGAAGAAACCCCAGTGGCCACAACTGCTGCCACAACACCTCCTGGTGTGTGTGCCATGGAGGAGCAGGGCAGGGATGCCAAGCTCTGGATTGAGGCCAGAGCAACACCAGCTCACCTCAAGCCGGTGTGCCCAGAGACTTCCACACCCCTCCTCCCCCCCAGGCTCCTTTCCTGGTGGCCATGGAGGGGTGACCAGCCACAGACCCTTCCCCAGGTCCCCATCAAGTGCCAGAGCAGGGAAAGCTGATCAGCTGGACACCCTCAGCCCCGGGAAGCTGCAGGGTGTCCTTTTGAGAACATTGCCATCTTGTGTCTCTCCAGACACCTGAACCCTGCTCGAGGAGCTTTATTGCAGGCAATCAGGGGCAATAAAGCCCTGTGACAGTTACAGATCACCTGCCTGTGTCCTGTTCTTACTGCTGCCTTGTAAAGTTGGACACTAACCCATTTCCCTCGTTTTTTTTCATCTCAATTTATGACTCCTCTGCCATGAAAAGCCACTTATGCCCTGCACAGTTACATACACCGTATCCTCCAAGGCCAGTAAATCACGGTCTCCAGTCATGTCAGATTTTGTGAAATAAAGCTAAATTGCAGTTGTACTCGAAGCAAGAAGCTGCAAAATTGAGAGAGAATAAGCTCTGTTTAAAGCCAGAAACCCTGCTGGCAGCCTCCCATGGCTTGAAGAGGCAAGGACCACAAAAACCCGTCAGTGAAAGAGGAAATCCTGATAGCAGGGAGCCCACAGGACCCTCTGGGCCACCCCAGGCTGCCTCTGTAGGTCTTCTGTGGGATAATCCCAAGAGTTTAAACAGTCCAGACTCAGAGGATTTCACTCTATAAACTGAGCTGAAGTCCCTCACAGCCAGGACACAGAGGGCTGGGAGCAGGACAGAGCCAGGCTCCAGCAGCATTTATGCATTGAGGCTTGGTCCTCAGCCTGAATTTGGGCTTGGAAAGAAAACTGGGAAGCTGATGGGGTCATTTTTTAAAGTTTTGGGGTTTGTTGGGGTTTTTTTTGCGCAAACAGAAGTTAGAGAAGTACTAACACAGCAGGGTTTCACTCTGCTGAGCCCATCTGGGCTCACTCAAAGTGCTGGGCACTGCACCAAGACCTGGGGAAACTGAGGACAAGAAAACTTGACCCCAAACCACCCTTTACATTTTTCAGGGCCACAGTGACTTGTTTTTTCCCTTCTGCAGCAGAGTTAAACTTTCATGAAAGCTGAATTAACTTGGAGAAGAGCCAGCTCCAGGGACAGACAGCAACATGATGGAATGAGAGCAACGAAGACCCAGACCACTGCTGCTCCTGCTAATTCCCCTGCCTGCATCCCACATTAGCAATTTCCAGGGGGGCTCAAATTGCTCCATGCACTGCAGCTTCTCCATCTCACCATGACAGAACATCCAGCCTGGCAAAGGCATCAGGAACCTCTTTCACCATTTCTCAGGAAAAGCCTTGAAAAAATAAAAACCCAAAAAACCAAAGCAACCAAAAAAAATCCCAAAACCACTGCTATTTTGGAAATCAGAGTTTGTTCCACACTCTCAGCTCAGCAGTCTTCTTCAGTTCACAAGGTGACCTCACAGCCATTGTACAAGCCCAGAGCACAAGCTACAAGCTCTCCAGGTAGAAAATGCCTCCCCAGAAAGAGAAAAGATCCAAAGTACACACACACACAAAAGAGAGAAAATAATGAGCAGCCATGACAGAGACAAGGAAAATCACAAAACATCTCATGCCAGAGTCTCAGCTGATAAAAACCCAACGTGCATAGCACACAGCTTCAGGCTGGGATACACTTAGCCCTCTCTGAATGTTTAATGGGAGTGTATGCATCAGTTAATCAGCAGCACAAGACACAAAGCGTTTTGTACCTCCTCGCCACGTGTTGTGCAATTAAAAGGCTTCTCATTCAGGCACAGAAAGAAAAGTCAAGGGACTTTGGCTGTGAAACATCCATTATTCAAAAGTATATCCATTATTCAAAGTTTTTCTTAAAATCCCATTGTCAGTTTGAAAGGAAAAAGAAAATGAGTTTCTGAAAGCTGTGCTCCGTTGATATTCCACGCCAATTTTTGCTGATTGTAAGTACTAAAACTCCAGACATTTTGAGGAACTAAAGAAATCCTTCACGGTTGCTGAAAAAGGCAGCACCCTGTGGGTAGTCACAATGTTCCCCCCTCAGTTAACTCTACCTAGCAGGGGTGTGAAACACCCGGGCCAACAATGCCCCCTCCTCTCCCAAATCGCTCAGCGACCCCAGCGTGAGGCTGAGGAGCAGCTGTTGAGGAGGAGCAATAACAAAGTGCTCAGCAGGCAGGAACAGCCCCCCAGAGCTGGCTGCACCCCTGATGGGCTGAAGGAAGCCTGGCTGGGGGGCACAGCCTTCCCACAGCACTCAGCAGCCTCTACTGGGATGCCAGGGCTCGGCTGCAGGAGCTCCAATGGGAAACAGACCCTAAGGGTGCCTCCTGCCATCCAGATGTGGGGGAACAGGAGCATCAGATACCAGAGAGTGCCCCCAAAAGCCACCCAGCTCTACCACAGCCCCTGCTGCCCTCAGTGGGACAAACAGCACTGCTCCAGGAAAGATGCCACCCAGCAACCACCTGGATGGTGGAAAATATTCAGCAAGAGTAACAAATTGTGATAAATTGCTGGCATTGGAATATAAAATAGGTAGCCAAAGTTTTACCTCCTCTTGGAGCTGGAGAAGAGAGTGCTGAGCACTCTTCTGTAGGGATGAAACAAGTCTCAAGTCCAGGTGGTCAGTCTCTCCCCAGGCTGGGATCTGGTCCAGGGAAGCAAACAGGCTTGGCCAGGCCCAGAGCAGCAGGGTCTAAGGCCAGGCTCACTACTGATCTAGAGATTAGTGTTGCTACTCAAGGCTTAGAGAGCAGCAAAGCCCCCAGGCTGAGCTTATTATTTAGAGCCCCAGCCCCAGGGTGGGGATGCACCAGAGGCATTTAGGGAGAGGTAGAGCAGCTAAAGGCTGCTGTGCTCTAGGGCTGGCTGTGGAAGAAAGAGCTGAACTGAAATTATTATTGAAGTTATATATCAGATGAAGAAGTAGGGGCTAAAATCTGAAAAAATAATTAAGAGTTATGAGCCAATAAAGGTGCTTATAACTTTAATTTAAATAAATATGCGTGAAAGAGGAATAGGAGCCTTAGAAAGGCCTCTCTGCCCCTGAAGAGGTAAGGCTATAACATGTAGTAGTCTCTCAAGGCTCAAAGATTCTTTAGGTGAGTAAAGGAAGAGCAAAAGAAAAAATGGCAGAAGGAAGCAGCATTCCTTCCCTCTGTGATAAATACTTGTTGTAACTCTAATACTATATAAGAATATATGCTATTAGGTAGGCTTAAAATCTGCTTATTTGGGATTTCTGTATGTACAGCATGTAACTGAAGTGTGGAACCTCCAGGGCTGTGACCTGAGCACAGCAGAGACACGACTCCAGCAGAGCAGAGTGATGGAAGGGTGATGACTGACAACTAATAAATGCAGTAACTTGGGTGTAACCTATTAAAGCCCTTTAACACTGCTGGAAGCTCAGTGGGTGCCACAGGGTCAGGGTCCTGCTCTTCCACCATCATGCTGACTATTTTTCTGCTGTCAGACTACCAACTTTAGGTGTTGCCAATAACTTGGGGAACAATTTGAGTGTATAAAATGAAGGCATTATTCAGCAGCCTGTGCTGACAGCTATCTTTAAGCAGCACATTTATCTAAAGTACAATGATGCTTCAATAGTGGATACCTGTAGAGTGCTTCCAGGGCACTCAAATGAGCTGGATTTTATCTGCAGGAAGGCTATGGCTCACAGCTTATTTGGACAAATTCTTTGCTACAATAGACCATTTTCTGCTATTACCAGTGAAATAAGCTAAACACCCACTTCTTTTCTTCCACAATGAGAAGCTGTGCATGATGTGATGAATTTGCAAAGCTTTTAAAGGATGGATGGGAGTTAAAAAAACTTCCTCCAGGGTCTAAGGCACTGCCAAGCAGGACTGGAGTTGCAGAAGGAAGCCGGGAGGGGTATTGCAGCACGGGCAGCGCTGGAGCAGCTCAGGAGCCAGAGCCGCTGTGATGCAGGAACAGCAGGGCACAGCACAGACAAATTGAAGCATTGACAGATGAAATGCTCTGACTGTTGTGACTCCACAGCCCCTTGTAGCTCAGGTTTCTCTCGTTAAGCTTCAAAGAGTAACAGCCAGCTCGTTAGTGGCATGGCAGGGTCCCTTTGTTAGCAGTGGCTCTTTCAGAGGTAACCGAGTCTGTAATGGCCCCTCCTGGGACCAGGCTGGGCTGCTGCAGGGTCAGGAGCACAGCCACTCTCCCCAGGCAAAAATGCCTGGGAATGTGGCAGGCTGTGTGCAGGGAGGGCAGGGGAGCACTGTCCCTTCCTTGCTGCTCACTGCTGGTGGCTGGATGGATTCCATTCCCTGTGCAAAGCACACAAACCTGTGCCCTGTCATCTTTCTGATTTTGGGCCTCATTTCAGCTCAGGCTTTTCTGTGCAGCTGCTGATGGGACATTGCTCTGACACACAACCACAGAGTGGTTTGGCTCAGAAGGGACCTTAAGGCTCATCTTGTCCCACCCCCTGCCACGGGCAGGGACACTTTCCACTGTCCCAGCTTGCTCCAAGCCCTGTCCAACCTGGCCTTGGACACTGCCAGGGATCCAGGGGCAGTCACAGCTGCTCTGGGCACCCTGTGCCTCACCCCCCATGGCAGTGGCTCCCAAATGGGCACCAGTGGGACCCTGATTAGCCTCAGCTGCTCCTTGTACAGCTCAAACTGGAAGGAGCAGCTGGAAGTGAGCTGATGCTCTGCTGCCATAGCCTCTGACTGCAGCCCAGACACAGAATTGGGCTGCTGAGGGGGGAAAGTGGCTCCCAGCCTTGTGAGGGAGCTGGATAAGCAGTGTGAGGAGCCATCTTACACCTGGAGATGATGACCTTTCCTGTGGCCCTGTGCTGGAGCAGGTGGTTGAAGGCTTCATTTAGCTACAGATTCAGGCAGAGGTGTTTGTGGAGATGGCCATGAGGCTTTGCAGGGAGGAAAGGGGCAGAATGGGGTGTATGAAGAAGTCTGCAGCTGAGTCTGGGCTTTCCACTCCTGGGGTTGAAATAATGCAGGACCAGAGCAGCTCCTGGCTATCCCTCTGCTCTGCATCCTTGAGTGTGAAGGAGGGTGGCTATGTAAATATTTCTGTGGAGCTCAGCCATTACCTAAGGATTAAAATGCCATTGAATAAGTTTAAAAAATTATTTGAACACCTTCAAACGTGCTCCAGGGGAGAAATGCAAATGAAGGAGCATCAGGATCCACTAATCCACTTCTAAGGCATTATCCCAACACATTATTCTTTAAGAACACAAGCCCTTCGGTATAGGAATGAGTGGGTTTTTATGGCATTGCCACTAAGCACATCACAATTCTGGCCTTGCAGTACCCAACCAGGAGTTAATGACTCCCTGGCTCCAACCCAGTGAAAGAAGATTTAAAAGGATGACGGGGAAATGGGATTTCTTGATTTAATATTTTTGTTTCTTAGAGAACCAGGACTCTGGAGTTCCTCTGCCAGGGGCCTAAATGTTCACAAAACTCTGTTTCTACAAGAAAAAAAAAAAAAAGGGGGCAGAATGAGATGAGCTTTAAGGTGCCACCCAACCCTTTCTGTGATTCTGTCTCCACTGTCTGTGCCCCTGTCACTGTCATATTTTCGGAAAAATCCCTTCACCAGGATTTCTTCTCCTGGGAAGCTGAGAAGCCTCAGAGAAGAATAAAACCAATAATTATCTGATTGCTTCTTCTGTGTTTTGCTGCTTTGGAATGTGGTTGGAAATTGTTTATCTGTGGTAGACAGGGACAGGCGTTCGGAAGATATCGCGATGTCACGGAAAGCTACAGGATTCCTCTGCCCCCAACGCCCAGTGATAAGAGATCACCCAAGAATGTAAACCCCCCTGACACAAGTAACTGTCCACCCTTTACTAACCAATTACAGTAAGGTCAGACCCCCTGACGTAGAGAATAGACCCCCAGACTATAAAACCCCAAGAAACGAGAGAATAAAGGCCTTTAGNGCCTTCTAAGAACATGGAGTCAGATTCATAATTTCCTCAATTGAGGAATAAATTCCTCAATATGAACCTCAGGACATTGTTTCATTTCAATGGCTTTGTCTCAGGATGTTCCCATCTTTCAGAGGAGTGGAGAACTTGGCATTTCAGCTGGCAGCTGCTGCTGAATATTGCAGGAGCTGGACACCCCTGCTGCAGCTCCCTGGTGAGGCTGAGTGGCACAGACACTGCTGCTCACAGCCAGAGCTGCTGCCCTGGAGCCCATCAAGGGACCCTGAGCTGCTCTGTGGTGAGACAGCTTTGTGACAGGGCCAGCTCAGGATGCCCCCACTGAGGGGAAAGGGGAATTAACTCACCACTGCACATGGCCTGTGGTGTTTCAGCACGGAACATGTTCACCAGGAGTGTCAGATTCTGGGTTGAAAGTTTGTGCTGAACAGTTCTGAAGTTTGCACTGTGTAGGTTTGGTTTGTAAGAGTTGCCTTTCCTGCAGCCCCTGACACCTTCAGACTGTTGAAATTCAATAGGCTGGGGCTGCTGACTGAATCTCTCACTGGCTGCATCCCAGCTGGACCCTGTGCAATCCTCACCTCCTGGGCCCTGCATGCTTTCCCCTGCTTAGAGGGAGGTTAAATCAAAGTGCAAACCTGAAATGATCACCTCAGCTTAGACAGATAGGTGCCAAAGAGACAAGATGCTAGATTTTTGGACAAATTTTTGACAGCTGAAATAGCCAGGTGTAGGGTTGTGCTTCATGTGCTGCCCCCTGAGCAGCTGCTGCTGTTTACACTGATTAAATCCATGTCCAGCGGCCAAGAAGCAGTGAAATTGTGCCACAAGTGGTTGGAAATTGCACCATGTCCTCATACTACACCTCCAGGGATCTGCTACAGCACCTGCTTAAGGACCTGTGACACAAGTAATCCCAAATGTTATGGGGCCAGAGATCTGTTGAGCTGAACCCCTGTTATTTGAGCCTGTTAAAAATACTGTATTTATACTGAGCCTGTAAAAATACTTGGTATTAAGTAGTTTTATTACATATTTTAACAGCCCACTGTTAGGATAACTTCCCCCAAGCATCACTCTCTGCCAAAAATGACAGGGTAAGGGAAAAAAAGTAATCTGAGGGTTGCAAGGCAGCAGTTCAGGCAGAACTAAAGCCCTGAACAAATAGACAAAAGTCTTTGCAGTTTTGGAAAACAATGGCTCTGTATCCTCACCTTGTGATCAACGACACGCTCTGCTGCCACAGCTTTAGTGGCAGTCACACCACTCTCTCTGCTTCCCTGCCAAAAATCCCTCATTGGATGGGTGTCAGGAGAGAAATCACATAGTCCTGCTGTTCTCTCTGAATTAAACATTTGATTTCCCCGTGTTTTCAGGAAGAACCGTGAACAGCTCACGCTGTGTCTGGTAACAGTCCACTTAGCAATTGCATTAAGTGAGAGTATTTAGCCCCTTCATCTCCTGGATGTGGCTCCTCAGGCAGAGCCCGTGCCTTCTCCATCAGCAGAGCTCGGCACCCCTCAAGGTGCCAAGGCTGGAAGGGCGCACCCCCATGGCACACCCCTGGATCTCCACCCTCTTTGACCCATGAGGGAACACCAGCCCGTTCCTAAAGCCTTGTATTTCTGCATTTCCCTTTCCTCCTTTGCCTTGACACGGGCCAAAGGCTGGGGAAGTTGTGAGCAGCAAAACTCCAGATGGGCAGAAGATGGCAGCAACAGCCCAGCAACAGCTCTGCTTCACTGGAGAGGGATTTGCTCTCTGCGGGAATACCGGGGTGGTTTTGCGCAGGAGAGGAGACATTTTCACCCTTTTGGATTGTGACCAAGACACAGGAGACACTTGGACTGGAAAGCCAAAGGAGATGGCTCAGCAGGAAGAGCTTGGTGTGAGAAGGACCATGTAAGCATTACCCAGGCACTGAAAGGTGCTCTGCCAGCCTGGGCAGATCATTACAGGAGAATTCCATGGATTTTAAATCCTTAGTGCAGGTAGATTTTCTGCATCATCTTCCTGATCCAGGTGATGCTGTCCCGTGGGAGGTGGTGGGAATTGGGCAGCAAGCACTGAGGATCAGCAGTGCTAGAACAGTTTTGGATGGTTTTTTCTTTTAGTCTTTGATCATGGCAGCAGGCTTGTGTGGATTTTAGCTCCTGGGTGCAGGTACATGGGGCTTTGAGGATTTCAAGCTTGACATTCCCTTTCCCTAGTGGAAATATTTAGGAAAAGTGAGGCTGCTTTTTAAAAAATGAGGCAAGTACATCCTGAACACTCCACTGTGGTGGGGTGTAGTCTGGGATGTGGTGGCAGACACTGGAAGTGATGTGGGAGAGGAGGGAGCTCTGAACCTCACTGCCTTGCATCCTGGATTAACCTTCCTCTTCTCCTCCATCTTGTACACTTTTTTCAACATGCACATAACTTTGTTTATTCCTGTTCTTAGCAAGGTTCACTGGGATGGGACTTAAAATAACTTTCAGCTGTGCTGCTGCTCCTCCTCTGGAAGATCTTGGCCAAGTCACCTGTGTAAATTCAGTGTCCACATTTCTTAAAAGGGGGCCAAAGTCTCCTTCTTCTTGGCAAAGAGCCTGGAGATGTCTCAGTGAAGAGAGGGAACTTTTTCCTACTAATGCAGCGTTTAGAGGGGCTGATTTGAAAACAAGGCTTATGCTGTTGTAAGGTGTTGCCCAAATGCTATAAAAATAAGCAGGTTCTCATGTTAAGGAGGTTTTCAGGGCAAATGGACAGGACAGAGGGTTTGAAGAGGGGGGCTGGAGGCACAATCAAATTCCCAGAGCAGAGCTTTCTCCGGGCTGTGAAGCTGGTGGCCACTACCCTGTCAGAGTTTGTAGAGGGGACAAGGAGAGATCCAAAGGAAAGGGGATGCTGGAGGGGGTGATGATTTGGGCTGAAAGAGGGGAGCAGAGGAACAGCAAAAACAGGCAGGGCAGATAGAAGCCCCCTTGAGAAACATGACTTGATTTACTTCCCCAGTGTAAGGGTGTCAGATTATCCTCAGTGACCCATAAGTGCCACACAAGCCTTTGCAGTGATCCCTGTGGTTTGTGGGGCTGCAGAGCAGGGCATGACACGCTCCACATGACCAGAAGCTTTGCCAGTTTGGTAGCCTTGAGCATCTCCTGTTCAGGAGGGCTGTCCCAGAGCTTGCAAGAGGGAAGGCTCCACCATGCTCTTGACCGGGCAGTGTTTTATAAAGCTCTTACAAATGAAGCCAAGGAGCATCTTTGGGGTGCTCCAAATGTTGGTATTGAAGCAAAGATCTTCAGTGCTGGGCTTGGGGGGAAAGCAAAGGAAGCCCTGCAGTGGGGCTGAGCTGCAGGCACTCCTGGGGGAGCCAGAGGGTGCTGAAGGGGAGAGATGAATGATGGGGAAAAGAGAATGGGAAAAATGAAAGGATGCCCTGTTCCAGCTTGGGGGGACTTGAGAGGCAACAGGGTCACTGCAGCTCCTCACAGTCCTGCTCCCAGCACAGCACCCAGGCCACAGCTGTGCATCTCCAGGGGACTGAGCACTGACTGCTGCTTTCAGTATTGGGCAAATATAAAAATGCCAGGTAAATATGTAGAGTATCTAAGAAGATCTTTGCAGCTTCAGTGAACCACACCAGATGAAAACTTTGCAGAGGAGCATTTTGGCTTCCAAAAGCTTATTTTTAATTTTTAAAATATTTTGAGAGAATGTGCCTTTGCAGAAGCCTGTGGTGGTTCCCAGCAGTAAAAAAAGGGCTGTGTGATGCCATCACAGTGTGTCATCACACTGGTTTTCCCAAAGGGGAAACCAAACATTCAGGGGCCATGGGTTGAGTCAGAGCTCACAGAGCCAGGGGGTGAGAACCCTGATCTGCTGACTCTCTACCCCGCAGTTTCACCACAGCTTTGTCCCTTCCCCTGGGGGATCCCACACTCCCAAAGCTGCACTGCCTCTTGCGCGTGATTTTTGCAGAAAACTATTTTCAGAGAAAACAATCTGCTCCTTGGGCTGAAACATCTTATAAAAACTCTCTGTCCAGAAGGCAGATGGGAATGCATGTGGGGGAGGGATGATGAGACGAAAAGTTTGGGGGTGGAGAAATCAGTGTGGCTGTTTGTTACAGCTGTGACCTAAGAGGAAGACCAGAGCCCACCCAGCATTACTGCTCCACACAGCAGCTGCCTGACAGAGAGCCAGGGCTGGCGTTGGGTGTGGCAGTGCCAACGTCGCTGTCTCTGTCTGTGTCCTGTCAGGTGTGGGCAAACCTGGCTGGCTGATTGTTCTGGAGGCAGCTCCCGGCTGGCAGCAGTGATCACACCACCTCTGCTTCTTTATCTGGAGTGAAGCAGCAGGTTTGCATGTGAGCACCCTTTTATCTGGCATTCAGGATCAGGAAGAGAGGTGAGCTCCTCTCATAAAATCCTGCAAGAGCTCTAAAGGGCAAATGGGAGGGAGAGGCAGGATCTGTGCCCTGTGCTCAGTGCCACAGTGTGGGATGCACAGTAACACAATGGGTGTGAGATTTTCTGTGTATCCCCTTTTTCCTTCAAGGATTAGCTCCAGTAGGTGGGATTTTAGTAGCTTAGGGAGAGAGTGCCTCTCCTACTAGGGTCATGACCATCAGCCCTGGTGCCTTGTGGTGATGTGAAGGAGAAGGGGAGCAGGCTTTAGCTGAGTGCTGATACCATTTTTAGACATACCAGATTGTTACTAGACATCATGCACAACTTAGAATGGAATCCTGCAAAAGGACCATGAACTGGCTCTTCTCTGGGACAAGCGGATTTTAAAACATCAGCTGTGATTATAGAAGTGCTGAGACTACCCTCCTATAGCAAATACAAAAGTGGGAGGAAAAATACCCAATGCAGCTCCCAGATGCTCAGTATTTCTCAGGCAAAAATCTGCACTCATGCACAGGAAGCCCTAAACATTTTGGACTGTACCTGCAGAGAGGAGTGGGCACTGACATCAGGACAGGGGAGGCTTGTGGGAGCATTAGCCATGGTGTGGGAGCTCAGGCTCCTGCAATTCAAGCTGCACATCTGCAGGGCAGTCAGGGCTCTGTGTACACTGCCCTTCACATCTGCCCTTGCCAGGCATCAGCCCTCACCTGGAGCTCAAGTGGACAACCAGAAAAGCCTTTTGCTGCACTTTGCCACAGGGAGCCTGTCAGCTCATTTCATCCATCAAATAAGTACAGAGCCAGCAGTAATTGCTCCTTGTCTCTGTTGTACAGCCCTGATTAAAAACCAGGGGCACAGCCACCAAGTGTCATCACTGTGGGATTTTCTGCCCAGAGGAGCAAATGCTGCTTCCCATCAGCTTCCAGCTTCCCTCCCACAAGCAAGGAAGGTCTCACCTGCATGTACCTGCCATGAAGGCAGATGCAACCAGCTTGAATGTCTGTGAATGACTGTGCCCAGGATCACTGTCTGGGGGACAGAATGGTGTTTCTTAGCAAACAGGATGGTCAGCTCCACCTTAGAAGCAGCTCAGATGCAATTGGAATTAATCCCTTGTGGAACCCTCCTGGCTTCTGCTGAACTACGACACAGATGGGTCTGGCTCACTGCATGCAGCAAAAGCCACTTAATTACAGCAGCATCTCAATTTATTTGTTTTGGATCATCTTTATTAGCCATTGCTGAAGCTTGTAATTAAGGGAAGAATAGGGACTGTAAACAGAGTACCATCCTGCGCTGCTGGCCTTCTCCTGTGCTGCAGCAGATGAGTGTTGGTCCAGTCTGCTCAACACCTTCAGGACTCTCTCCCCTCCTGTATGGATAGCACAGCTGGCACCTGTGCTCCAAACTGCCTGCTTTATTCCTGGAAAAGTGTGGATGTATTTTTTCCCTGGGACATTTTAAATGACTTGGGTAAAATATCTGATGCCCCAAACACCCTGTAGGCACAGCATGAGCAGCAGGTACCTCCTGGAGGTAAAATAAATACCCAGGTAGGTTGGTACTCTCTCACCCAGTAGGAGAGAGCATCAAAATCCTTGCAGAGACCCTGGCAGGAAAAACAAAGACCTGAGAAATGGGATTTGAGGGCCACATGGTAACTAAGAGAGCCCAGACCTTCTCCTCAGGAGAGAACACTGCTGAGAAACACAAAGCTACATCACAGCTCTCATTGTGGCTGTTGTCATGGGCTTAAATCCTGGTGCTCAGTGGAGGTGCAGCTGTTCAGGTGCTTCTTCTCAAGTGCCCAAGATGTTTCTGTGATTTCCAGCCTGCCTCTGTACCACTGTCCCAAAACTCCTCCTCACAACCCTACACCTTGACTGCACTCTTAGGGCTGCAGAGCTGTTGTGACCAGCACCACACAGCCATTTTCCACCATTCCTGCACTGAGACTCAGTTTTGGTTTGTGCAGCCCACTTCTGGGGTTCCTACATCTTATTTTAAAGGTGGCCTGAACAACCACAAGCATCAGCAGAAAGCTTTAATGATCTCTGTGTGTTTAACAGAGACTGAGTATCTCATCCATGTCTCAGTGATGGACAGGATGGACCAGGACCCACCATGGATAAGCTGTGGGATAAGCTCTGCTCCCAGGAGGTTCACGGGGCAGTGGCAGGGATGCATCTCCAACCCAGCATCTTTGCAGGTGCCCTCCTAGTGGGACACAGGACTTCCTTTGAGAGCTGGCAGCTCCAGTCAAGCACTTTTGTGTGGTCCAGGAGGAAATCCCCCAAACTGGCATCATTCCATGCCCTGTAAAACCAGGAGAAGCTCCTGTTTGTGGTGCAAGGGAATGTGCATCAGCTCTCAGGGTCTGCTCACAAGACAGAGGAGAAGGCTGGATGTTGTATTTGTGTGTGTGTGAGCTGTTACAAGCTCCAGAGCAGTGTTTTTCCTTTATTCATTCAAACATCTCGAGGAACAATAGGTTCTGGGAGGGGAGAGGAGGAGTTTGCTCCTCCTTTTTTCTGAAGTCTCAGCATCTCACAGTGCTCTTGATCACTCCTGCTTGGTGAATGATGCCGTGGTAAATGTGGCAGTGCAGCGTGGAGAACCCCAGGGCTGTGTTTGTAATGAAGAGCCATCTCCAGGCTACACCAAGTGAGGTTATTTGTGTGCTGGTACAGCCTTTGTTTGCAAACAACAGCCTCTCTAGGTAACCACACAGCAGAGCACAAGTGCCTATTTATTTGCATCTGCCTCTGCTCACAATAGTGAAGGAAGAGAACCCATCTGTTTGGGCAAGGGAGAACAAAAATACAGCAGAGGGAAGTTAGTTACATTTGTAATATAGGAATCCCAGAGAAAGAAGCCCATGATTCTAAAGATGGAGATAAATTCAGTGATTACTCTTTGCTCAAAGTTCAAGCCAAATCATCTAACCAGGAGCCTGACAAGAAAAACAGAGACAAACACATCATTCCTTCCTTACTGCTCTCATTTCTTGCTCAAAGACAAACCCCAAACCTCTTTGGCTGAGTTACAGCCCAGTAACTGCAGCCTTTCACTGACCCCATGTTTATCCCATGACCTTTTCTGACTCATCACAGCATTTGCTGCCATCACCTCCCCAGTGTCCTGGGGACCAGCTTTATCACCCAAAAAAGGACCTGTTCAAAGGCTGCATTTTTAAATGCCAGTCTTGGGCTCCCTGAAGATGATCCAGCCCATGAAGAGAAAGCTGGCAGGTTTGTCACAGTCTTGCCTTTGCTTGTTACAGTCAGTTGGAGAGTTTTACAGATCTGTTCTGAAGGTTGCTGGAGGCTGGTTATTTTGTTTTAAAGTCAGGGCAGCAGCAGACAGGCAGCCACTATTAAAAGGAGAAATTTAAAAAAGAAAAAGTCATTTGGGCTTTAAAGCCAGCTGACTGCTTTTGACAGGCTGAAGGATTTTTTATGTCTGGATATTCCTGACCTGCAAGGTGAAGGGATGTGTTGTCATGGAATAGGATTTGAGCAGCTCCAGCAGACAGAGAGGAACCTCCACCTTCTTTAACAAGGGCTGTGTGCTGATTTGTGAGAGCCTTTAATCAGACTTCAGGTACCCTGGCATGGCCACAACCTCCCATTCCTTGAGCTTTGTTTCCGAAGAAAAGTTCCAAAATCAGACCTTTCTATGCCAGCACCAGCCTTTCTTCATTTCCATCCTCCCCAAATCCTATGAGGAGGGAAAAAAAATTACATTTAGTGCTGCATATGCCTTCACATTTGCTTTTTATAAAGGGGTAGAGATGAAGGCACATTTCACCCTAAGAACATCCTGTTGGAAGGATGAGGTGCTGTTATCTGAGGTTGCTCCCTCAGTCTCCTCTGAATAATTTTGCTTAGGTTGAGAGAACATTTCTCAGTAATTACATAGAAATTGGCTGGTTTGGTGCACTTCTGACACATTTTGCAAAAATATTTGATGTGCTGCAAAATGAGTGACTCAAGTGAGGAAGAAAAATGTTTCTCAGCCAGAAAAGTCATGGAAGTGAAGAGCTCACAAGGGTTCAGCCGGTGACCCCTCAGCCCGAACTGTCCACAGCATCACCAGGGTTTATATTTGGATGATGTTCTCCCAAGACTGAGTCATATTTCCTGCCTCAAGTTGCTCCAAAAGGCTGGTGTTTCAGGCAGGGTCCACATTTCAGTCTGATTCACACAATAGGCAGGAGTGGCCCTATCTGCTGCTTTCAGGTGGACTTGGATTACCCAGCACATATGAAAATTAGACCCAAGCTGAGTAAACAAATATTGATCTACTCAACCTCAGGTCACAGCTGAGAAGAGCGCTCTGAAGGAGTATATTGAAGGGGCAGGATCACATCAGAGGGTAGAAATGCAGGGTGAAATTCAACCCTGCTCCAGGGACTTTGCAACCTTAGTACAATCAATAGGAGCATCTGAAAACGCTGGTCTCATTCGGGTTACAAAAACCCCATGTCTCTGAGCGGCTCCTCCTTTAGCAGCTGAGTGTAAGAAAATAATTAATGAACAGTCCAGAGCTGCTGAAAACAGGACGGGGAGTGATGCTGAAATAGCTGTGTGCTGGGGGCACGTGGGGCTGTAAGGGGATTGGGATGGGAGCAGAGGCACAGCCTGTTTGAGGGAAAAGCAGGGCAGTGGGATAGCTTAAGATGATGAATGCCGACCCACACCCCATCATCATTCAGGGTATGAGCTCCTTTCAGACCCTGACTTGCACTGCTGAATGTGCTACGTGGTAATTTTCCAGGTACTTGGCCATTTGACTTGAGGGTTTTTTTAAACATGCTGGATGAGATGTGATGTCTTGTGAGCACTGGAGGGGAGGCAGCAGAGCGGATTTTTCCCACTGTGGTGAATTAGGTAGGACGTGCTGCCTTCCCAAGCAGAGTCCCTGACCTTCCCGTGCCTCTTATAGGGTCACAGTTTATTTGCTAACACCTTACAGAAACACCAGAGCTGGCTGATCTTTCCTCAATGGTCTGAGCTTTCCTCCAAAATCCACGCTGTGATTTCAGAGAAAAATTCAGACTATTCAGGTTGGTGTATTCAAACCAATAAGGCTGATCACTGCAGGCCTGATCCCTGACCAGCAAAGTCTCTGGGATTACCAAGAAAATTATTTTCCAGTTAAAGAATGGTTTGGGTCAGAAGGGACCTTAAAGATCATCCAGTTCAGCAAACTGTCTAGTCAGATGGGTTTTCCCTGTTTTCTCCCCAGCAGGACACAAGGACAGGAGCAACCATCCGTCAAGGCACATTGTCACCAGCGTGGCAGACAGCAAGCCCCAGGTGTGGAGGGGACAAGCTCTCACAAGCTCACATTTTTGGGCCTGGTTCCTGTTTCACGTGGCAGCAGGGTTGGCCTCGACCCGGTGCCTGCCCCAGCAGAGCAGGACACGGCAGATTGAAAGGGACTGTCGGGAGCAGAACAGCTGAGAGGCACAGCGATCCCGGCGCGGGTATAAATAGAGACAGAGCTGTTATCCTGATGAAATGAGACCAGATGTTTCTCCCAAATCCCTCCTCTCTGCTAGTGAAAATTATAGTTTAGTTACAGCAGGGCAAAGCAGGCAGCAAAATATTTTCAATCAGCTAATGTTGGGAAGTCAAAGGGGCAGAATGCCTCACTGGGGTAGGGATACCATGCCTTGTGATGCTGCAGGGATGGATTGGGCATGGTCACAGTGGGAACCAGGGGAGTCCCTCACTGCCTTTGTTCTATTTTTCTGCTTCCTATCCCAGTATTAATGGGCTGAGTTTTAAAGCCTGTGCTGTGGCCGCTTTTGTGAGGTAGAAAGTCAGTGTCAGCACATGTATCCTGGAGGCAGTTGGCACGAGATGAAGGAGGGACGGCAGCAGCAGTTAAAACTGGGCCTTGGCTCTTTAATATTTAACTTTCCCCAGTGCTGGGTTTTTTTTTTAATCAGTTTGTGCATTATCTGCCATCCCTGTTCAAAGAGGGTTTTAGCAGAGAGATTTCAGTGCTTAATCCCAGGGGCAGGGAAAGCGGAAGAGTCTCTCTGAAGGTTCCAGGGCTCAATCTGGCCTCAATTACAGCAGCCTAAACCAGCAAAGAGTGGCCACCACGCACCTCACTGTGACTGCATTGGGCTGCAGGTAACAAAATGAGGGCTCAGTCCTGTATCTCTGCAGGACACACCTCTGGTCCCTAAGGCTCCATCCCTAAGGGAGTTCCCAGGAGGATCTAAATGTTGTCAGGCTGTCTCAGAATAAATGTCCACTTGGGCAACAAGCAGGGCCTGGCTGTGGCCAGCTGCAGGGATATGGGAAGAGGGAGAGTATAAAGTGATCCTTCCTCCAGCATTTCCTCCTGGCTCCTGGTAATCAGCAGTTGAGGGACTTCCTAAGCCGGAGGTTGCATGAATTTGTGTAATCCCTTTTGTGTTTTTTTTCCCTCATTCATTTATACTTTTGGCCTCCATGACATCCTGTGGCAATAAGTTCCCCAGTGTAATTATGTGTTGTGTGAAAAAGTACTTCCTTTTGTCTGCTTGAGACCTGGCTCCTGAACATTTCTCTCCATGTTCTTGCATTGTGAAGAAAAGGGAAAAAGAATTCCAGGTCCATACCAGACCTCTCTTGACCTCATCAGATTTCTCTGTCTTTATTTGCCCCAAGGTTTTGTTCTTCCAAACTGGAGCCTCCTTGTTTTTCTTGTCTTTCCCCCTCATATGGTATCTCTCCCATCACTTCCACTGTCCTTACCTCCCTCCTCCGTGTCTCTTCTCATTTTCATATTGCCTTTTTTTTTTTTGAGATAAGATCACTGAAGTGAGACTTGTTCACTTCTGAAGACATGAATTCATTCTCCTGGAAGAAGGTCAGCTCAAAAGCTTTCTTTTCTCAAGCCACACTGCTGTACTTTGAGTTAACAACACATACAGCAGTATTAATGAAAATGCATGTGCAGCTCTCTTCAAATACTTGGATTTTACCTATTCTGAGCAACCCCCCAGCCCTAATTTAACTAGAGTCTGTTGGTTAAAATGACATCCACAAGTCCATCGACTAATGGGACTGGTTTACATGAAGGGAATTTCATGCATGTGCTTATATTACTGCTCATTTATGCCTTCACAAATCCCCTGAGCACTACTGGTGGAGAAGACCCCCAGCCAGAACAGCTGAACTGGCGAGCATGAAACTTGGGAGTCTCTGATTTCCAGGACATCTTTATTTATAAAATATGTCTATTTTTGCTCCTGTCATGCCCGCAAAACCAGCCTTCCTATTTTAGTCATCCTGCTCTTTATTATTGTTTATGTTGCCCTGAACCCCACGAATAAAGACTGGAGAATGGATTTTGTCTTCTGGTGCCATGAGAATTTTAGAAACCACACTAGCCAGTCCTTCCAGACCTTGCTGTTGGGATGGCTTGATCATACTTGCAGATCCAACCAGTCCTCACTGGATGGGAACCAGTTGCTGCTGCCTTGCACTGCTCCTGTACAAACGCTGTCCCAGGATTTTGTGGCAGCTTTTTCAATCTCCACTTTTGGCAGAAGCTTAGCAGCCACATCCTTCCCTCACTACAGGCCAGCTCCTCTCCTGCTTCTCAAAGCAGCTTCATCCCCCTTTCCCCTGTGTCTGCTTGTGTGAGTTTCCTGCAGCAGGGAAAGAGCCCAGGGATGGGGATGTCTCTGGGAGGCTGGTGGCAAGAAGAGGGCTGTGGGGAGAGCAGGAGGGGAAAACTTTGAGGAGTTTATTGGACTGTGGCCACTAAATGATAAGCTGGGAGAATATGTACATTTTATATTATCAGGAGCATTGGGAATGAGCAGGGTTAGAGAGCACGTAGGAGGGAAAACTGCTTTTCCTACTGCTTTACAGTATTATTATGGCAATTTATGCAGATGTCTGCCCTGGAAGGAGTATCCTGCACACCCTCAACTCCCAGAACTTTGGAAACCACGCTGCAGAACATGTTTTAGGGTGGGAAGGAGCAAGGAAATGCTACTGGGTGTCCCAGTTGTGCTGCTTCTGTGCAGAATCACCCGTCACAGTGGTGGAGGGTCAAATCCTCACCAGATTTCATCCTGGTTTAACTCTTCCTGGTTAAAAGGGTAGTTTTAAAGACCTTTTTTTTTTTTCCCAGAGAATTGAGGCTGACACCATTAAACTCACTGGATCTTTCTTTCCCCTGGTCCTGTCTCTTACCTCCTACAACCTCAGGAAGTGCTGAACTCACTGGTTTGTTTTAAACAAAACAAACACAGGGATAAATGTGCAAGAAGAGCTAATCCTGGCTCAGTGAGATCCTACAAGTCTCTTCACTGAGGGTGTCCACCCTCTGCCAGGTGTGAATCTGTAGGAAACTGGACTACACCAGTTCTGCCAATCAGGAAACAACCTAACATTTGGAAGAAGAACCTTTCTTCATTTTCCAACTCAGCCTGGAAATTTCAGCAGGGTGTATATGCCCACCCATCCTTCTCCCTTCCAGCTGGGTAGAGAATAACCCAATTGTAGGGCAAGATTCAGGTCAAGCTCTCAGTCAAGCATGAGACAGAACTCACAGAAATGAGGTTTCATCAATTAGTCATGGGGCTGGCAGGACTTTCTTCCTCCATTGAAACAGTCAATGCAGCTTCCATCACAGACACAGCTATGTGGTGTGAGGGTACTCCAACTCACGTGTTTCAGGGGGGCACTGTTCACTCCCAAGAAGAGTTTTTGAGAACTCCTAAGACAAACCTTCATGTTCAGGCAATGGACTGGGACCTGTCAAGCTGCAGAACTCACAGAGTTACAGTCCTTCCTTTCTAAGTGAAGTTGCTGTTCTTCAGCCACAACTTGCTATGTAAACCTTCTTATTCTGCTCTGCTGCAAAACAAAACAAGATGACAGAAGTGTGTTTAGAAGGTGTGGGAACTGTTATCTACTTTAAAGCAGCTTTATGGCAGCATAACTGCTACAGGTCCACACTAAATGAACTGCTCTTTCAATAAAGAGCTGAAAAAAACTGTTAGTGCCTCTAAGTTGTGTACAGAGGTGAGCCCTTGGAAACAGCCTGTGATAGTGGAGATAATCACTGGAGCTGGGTGCTGGGGTGAGCCCACGCAGTCAATATTGATCATGGACAGGTGCAGACTCAGTCTGAGATTACAGGGATGGAACCCAAAGCAAGCTGAACCCCTTTGCCCACCTTCCCTGAAAATTCAAGTCACAATGCCACAATTTAAAAGACACTGCAGGATGCATGCTTTATTCACAGCTGTTCTGTTCTAGACTTTTAAAGAGCATGTACCTCAAGCACTGGGAAATTCACCAAAATACAAACGGGAAATAGAAAACTGAAACAGGATGTACTGGGGGAGGTCAGTAAATACACATTCAGGACAAACCAGCCTGCAAATCCCCTAAATGAAATGCACTTCATCAAGCCAGCTGCCCTCCTTTCCCGGCAGCACATCTCCTCATGTACCTGAGAGAAACAGCCTGTGTGAGAGCATGAAAGATTTATCAGTCTTGGTCATGCATGCGAGCGCAGGTCTGAGCCTGGGGAGCTCCACGGCAGACGGGGCTGTTTGAGACTGACCCCATCACCCCGGCGTGACTGGGAGAACGGGCCGGGCCGCTGCGAGGGGCATGGGCCGCTGTGAGGGGCGAGGGCCGCTGTGCCATGTGCCGCTGTGAGGGGCAAGGGCCGCTGAGAGGGGTCATAGAGGGGCACCGGCCGCTGTGAGGGGCACGGGCCATGCGCTGCTCTGAGGGCATGGGCCGCTGTGAGAGCCATGGGCCACTGTGAGGGTCACAGGCCGCTGAGGGGCACGGGCCATGTGTCGCTGTGAGGGCATGGGCCGCTGTGCCACGGGCCGCTGTGAGGGGCACGGGCCGCTGTGCCACGGGCCGCTGTGATGGGCACGGGCCGCTGTGGGGGGCACGGGCTGCTGTGAGGGCATGGGCCGCTGTGAGGGGCACGGGCCGCTGTGCCATGGGCCGCTGTGCCATGGCCCGCTGTGAGGGGCACGGGCTGCTGTGAGGACATGGGCCGCTGTGAGGGGGATGAGCGGCTGTGAGGGGCTGTGAGGGGCATGGGCCCCGGCCGGACCACCCCGATTGGTATTCCTTCGGGACGCCTCTCCCGAGCCGCCGTGGAGCTGAGAGGAGGAACCATCTTGAGTCTCCTCCGGGCTGCCACACGAAGCCCTGCGCAGCGAGGCGGCCTCAGGGGCAGGCGGGGGCCGGGGAAAGGGCTGCCGGCGGCTCCGGGGGCAGCGGGGGCAGAGCCTCGCGCCACCGCCCGCCTCCCCTCCGGCCCGGGGCGGGGCGGCAGGGCTCCGCCCGCGCTGACGCGGAGGGCGGGCAGGGGCGGCCCGGGGGAGGGAGGAAAGGAGGGAGGGAGGGATGGAGCCGCACTAAGGCGAAGCGGGGCCGGGGCGCAGCGCGGGTGGTGGCGGCGCCTCCTCGTCCCCACGGCAGCATGGAGGCGGCCGCGGGAGCGGCGGCGGAGCCGGCGGCATGGGCGGCAGAGCCCTTCGCGGAGCTGGAGCCGGGCTCGGAGGAGCTGGAGGCGGGCAGCGCGCTGGACCGCGTCCTGCGGGAGTCGGTCTGCCAGCAGCAGGGCTGGGTCCGCGTCTACGGTAAGGGGCGCCGGGGCGGGGAGCGGCGGAAAACTTCCCGGCCCCAACTTCTTTCTCCCTTTCTTCTTCTCCCCGCGGCCGAGGCTCCCAATTCCCTTGCCTCCCCCTCCCCGTCGGGCTCCCGGAGCCCCGGGCTCGCCCCGGCCACGCCTTCCCCGCCACCGAGGTGCGGGATGCTCCGGTGCTGGGATCCGCGTCCCGAGCTTTGTGTGCCCGGAGTCGCACGATGTGTGCCCGGGATGCGGTGCCGGCAGGGCTGAGCACTCCCGGATCTAATTAGTATTAATGAGCTGCGAAAGGCCCGCGAGGTGCTGATACCGTGGGTCCCGTCGCCCCAGACTTACTGGTCTGTGTTACATTGGCACCTTTGTAATTTATAAAAGGATGTTAGGGTCCTCAGCAGTGCAGGACGCGGGGTTGTTTCCCCTTCTTTGTCAAACTCTCCCTGGTATGTAACCTTTTTAAATTAGCTTGATTTATGTGGCCGGGCCTCTGGTTTGTTTAGGCTCCCAGCTGAAGTGCAGTCGGATTTTATCTCTCGATCGGCACCTAAATAGTGGAAATTCTGTTTTATCTTTTCCTTGTCTCTCCCTCTTGTTTGTCTTGGTAATCTGAGGATAATTACTCCCACGTTTCAGAGTGAAGAGTACTGCAGGCATTATTTTGTTTTTCCTCCTGTAACAAATTTGATGGTCGAGCCTCGAAAAGGTCGTGGTGTGTGCACATGTTACCTTTGTCTGATATCATTATTGTTGCCCCTTCCCTGGAAGTGTTCAAGGCCATGTTGGCTGGGACTTGGAGCAACCTGGTCTAGTGGAAAATGTCCCTGCCCATGGCAGGGAGGTTGGAACAAAACCATCTTTAAGGTCCCAGCCCAAACCATTCCATGTTTCTGTGATGATGGAGGACCTGTAAAAACACTTTTTTATTGGGACTTTTTAACATGTTTTACGCTGGTGATTGTCTTTCTTCTTCCTCCCCTGCCCTGGATCCCAATGAAGTTCTCCAGGTTTTCCCTGACCTGTAAAACTAGAAGCAAATGCTCTCTGTTACCCGTGTCACTGATCTGTTACTGGATGTGTTATTCCTGAAACACAACGATGACATGAATAAGTTATCTACAACAACTCTGCTGCATTTCTTGGCTGATGGCAGGTAATTATTGTGAGTACCACCAGCCTGAGCCTTCACACATATCAAATGAGGAAGATCAGGCTGTAGGTTTTCTGGAGAGCATGGTCTGTTTAAAGACCTTTGTGTTTATTTTGGAAGCTTGAAAAGCTGGTGCAGTGGGATGAGGTTGTCTGTCTGCTTTCTGTCTGGTGCATCAATGAGTGAAGTTATACTTAGCAGAATTAATTGTAATAGAAATTTGGGATTTTTAGTAGTTTGCACTGTTTAGCCTGCTGCTTCTTGCTTACCTTGCTTTTGTTAATCCCAGCCTAGAGCTGGGACTATAAAATGCAGCCTTATGCAAAAGTATCTCGCTGCTGTTGTTGAGAGGAGTTCCAAAGAAAGCCATTTGTCTTCAGATTGTTTGTTTGTTGAGAACACTTTCTAAAGGTAAAATGAGAATGTACTTAAGAAGAGGATGTCTGGCACCAGCCTATCTGATTGTTACCCAAGGTTGTATCTTCCATGAGTGGAAGCAGGAATGTGGTTTCAAAATTAGCCACAGTGAGGAACATTGCTTGTTGATAAAGTCATATGTTGTGATGTGCTTGTAGTTTGACGTTAACGTGGAGATAAATGGGGAAAATCCACTGTGACAGGGCCCAGCTAGCTCACAGGCTATAAAAATCACCATGCACTTCAAGCACATGAAAACACATCTTGTAGCCCAAGGACAATAACTAATTATTCCTAGTCTGTGTTTAAAAACAGCTCATTATCCCTCTCCCTCATAAAGAATCTGATGTGCTAGTGTCTTCTCTCCTTCCCTAAGAAATTGCAATCGGATTTGCTGGTATTTGTTTGTTTCCTCCTGTTTATTAGCCTTTTTTTTCCTTGCATGAGCACATCTGGAGAAGTTTGCAGACAATGAATCAAGCTGAAACTGTGCCATGTGCAGTGTGTTTGTGCACAGCTAAATATGGGTTACAAACCTATGAGTGACAAGTGTTATTCATAGGATTAAAAGTAAAGCCTTGCACAGTTGTTTGAGGAACCACAGCAGCATAGCGAAAGAAAACAGGAGCAGAAAGCTTAGCCTTATTGTCTGTATTGTCTGATAAACAATGAGAACACTAACACTAATTATTTCACCGTGAATGGCTGGGGGAGGGAAGGAATATCGAGCACATGAAAAGTGGAGAAGCGTTTTCTGGCACGGTGAGAAATGCAGCTTTTGATGTCACTGCATTTCATTTCCACGTGTCTCTGTGAATGTGAACCTCTGTGTAGGGGTGTTGTTCCAAATGAAAGGTGACTGTCTGAACAGTGTTCCTAGTAATGGAAGCATGTATTTTAAAGAAAAAGAGCTCAGCAGCCACTGCAAGACAGACAGCTGTTTATTTCTGTGCATCTCTACTTGGCAGTGGTGTGCCATCCACTTTGTCTCTGTCCAGAGAAGGAATTACTGCCATGAGGGGAGCTGGTCTGGTTGCAGAGCCTGTAAAACTTCATCTGCTAGCACAGAGAAAAAGAGTTAAGCAGTGAAGTGGCATCGTTGCTGGTCTCTGTGGCTTGCCAGCAGTATGACAGTGATGTGAATACAGTAGGACTTTACAATGTCTGGGATGTGATTTCAGTGTGACACTGAGGTCTTGTCTGACTTCACTACGAGATCTAAATCACAGTCTGGCTATTTTTGCATTTCCTGCCTTAGCTGCACTAGTTCCAAGGGTGGCTGTTTCATTCTGTGTTCTGGAGGTTCAGCAGCTTCTGCTTAAGTGAATTAGCCAGGACATTATCATGGAAATAGTTTCCTTACCCATGGACGGAGTTTGAAATATAATTAGTTTCCTCTAAGCTGATGTTTGAATAGTGGACAGGAGCAGCAGAGTTGCTTGTCAGAGTGATAGGTTTAATTGCTCGTGAAACACAAATCATGTGAGTGCTGTTAGATGATGTTTCCAAGAACTGGTTTTGACACACAACTAATGTTTCTGTAAAATATGTATCGACATGTGTTCTGGGTGACGGCTTCCATTCAGACTCGTGGCATGTGTGCAACGGCTAGGAGGGAGAGGTGTCTTGCCTGGATTAATGCTTTGATTTTTTTTACTTTTTTCCCCTCTCTAAAAGTGATAACTGACTTTTGAAAGCATCCACCCGTGTTTCAAGGTCTTTTTCTCTGCTCTTTGAAACAGGTTTTGTGAGGAGGAGGCAGGGCAATAACTGAATAGACAGCATTTTCAGTGCTAACTGTGGAAACAGAGCAATTACATTGCCTGGTGTGGCTGACTGAACATCCATGGATTTTGCAGGAATGAATTCCAAAGCCAGCATCACAGCATTGGTGTTAAATGTTGCATGTGATGGGGGTAGGATTGGGTTTTGCCTGATGTACAATTTGTGTCTAAACAGGTTGCAAACTTCTGTGATGGGGTTGTCAGATTCATTGATGGTGTGCCTGCTCTAAGCTCACTGCAAAAGCTCCTGTGCTAAAACTGCAAAAGAAGAGTTGCTGAAATATGTAAAAAATAGCACAGGGAAGAGTCTGTTCTTGAGTGCTCATCCTGCAAACAGACATTGTTGCTCTGGGGCCTTATCTGGACTAGGAAATGTCTTTCTCTTTTAGCAGCAGTGCTAAAAGCTGACGGTGGTTGTACAAACTCGAGTGCAGATAGGATGTGGACTCTTTCATCACCTTGTCCTCTAATCCTGCGGGCAGTCTGGAGACATTCCTCACTGCTGGAATGACCCTCCTGGCCCCCCTTTCTGCTGGCAGGAAGAGAAGGCTCTCTAAGCACAGGCTAGAAGGGCTCCATGCCTTTTCATGGATATCAATCTGCAGACAGAGCTTCTAACTCCACAAAAAGCCCCAGTCCCTGTGCAAGCAGACAGAAACATCTCTTGGCTGCCTCAGACCTGAGTTCCAGGCTTTTAAGTATTGGCTCTCAGAAAATACCGGACTCATGCTCAGGACTGAAGCCATGCTAATGTGCATGGTGTCATGCAGAGATTAAAAAATAGCTGTGGCTTGGGCACTGAGCAGAAGCATCTCCTGATCATGTGAAATTCAGTTCAAAAGTCCAATTTCTGTGAGCTGTCTACTCCAGCAGTTTGTCATCTGCCTTGCTCATCTCTTTGATATCAATGATTTCAGCTCTGTTCCGAGGGGTTTCTGGTTCTTTACAGCCTGCCTCGGATGACTGTCAAAGTAGCTTTTTCTATCTACCTTTTCTTTAAATGTTCTTGTTTTATTCCACTGTTTGCAGTCACATCTGAAAACACAAAGTTTATCCATTTCCAAACCTTGCTTTGGATGAGTACCAACAGGCTTTGGTAACGAGCAGCATCTTGTTGTCAGCAGATCCTTTCCTTGCAGCCCTGCTCATGCTGCTGGCCGGCTTTTTGCCGAGATGTGCGTGCGGGGATGGGGAGTGTGAGCTGCCGCCCTCCCTGCCCGGGGTCCCGCCTGCCCCCCGGCCTCCGGCCGAGCCCGAGCAGGTCCCACCAGGTGGCGGCATCTTCATTGCGCTGCTGCAGGACCTGCCGAGGGTGCCGGGAGCGCTCGGGGGGATCCGGTCCTCTCCTCTCCCAAACCTTATCGCTCATCTCCACCAGCTCAGTTACAAACTACTCCACGGGCCGCCTGACAAGGGGGAGGTGGGAACGGTGTAGTTAATGTAAAAACCAAATAAAACCCTCGTAGTCAGGCAGTCTGCTAGGTGAGATGGCTGTCACTAAAGTTTTCCCCTCCTTGAGATGTGAGCTGGGCTGGGGTTTGTATCCCACTGCCTTTCTGAGTGGGTATGGAGCTGCAGTTCCTTGCAGGAGAACATTTGCTTTTAGGAAAGGCTTAACAGGAGATAAGGTGAAGGTGCAGAGAGCCCTGGAAAGCTGCAAAGGTTCTGGAGAGCTGCACGGGGTCTGTGCAGCCACTCTTGTGTTGGAAAGGAGAGAAGGGCACTGTTCACCAGCGTTTCTTTCCCCTTCTGATCAATAGGCTTATTTTTAACTCACCCAGAAAGTTGGTGCAAAAGCAGGCTTGGGAGATAAACCTTGTTGGGCGGGAAATGTCATTTCCTGAGTGTTTGGACAATGCCTGCTGTGGTGGTATTTGACCTTATCACAGCCCTCAGGTACCCAGTGAGGGACAGACGTTGAATGCGACAGCACAAAGCTTTTGTTAGTTTTGTTGATAAGCAACAATGAATTTTAGTTGGAGCCCCATTGTAAAAGGCAGAGTTTAATCAAAACCAAGGCTTTAAGTGACTGCATTTGCTACAGATGAAAAACAGGGCAGAGATGCTGCCTTCCCTTGCCAGCAAGCAGCAGGGAATATCAGGAGATGAGTGAAGTGCTCTTACAGGTGATCTGCTCATGCCTGCTCTGTGACAGCTCCTCTAACAGCCCTGTTTGACTCCGGGGAATTCTTACAGGCATGCAGGGGGTGAATTACAGATCCTCTCTGCTCATTCTCCTGTGCACTGACAGAGGTGACTTGAGTGGAGCTGGGGGCTGGACACAGCCTGTTTTCTCCTTGGTTGCTTTACTCCAAAATCTTATTGCATAATCAGCCCTTTGACATTAAAACTGCTTGCCTTTCCTCTTTTTAAGGAACGCTGACAGGAATTTATACATAAATGAAGTTTTAAATTTTTTTGGCGGGGGGGGGGAGTTTTTAGCTGGACTCCTTCAGCTGGCTGTGTTGTTGCAAGGTTGCCTAGGTTACTAATTTATTAAGTCACTTAAATATTTGGAGGCATCAACAATACTAGAGTATGCTGGGGAAAATGAGGATGACATTATTTTAAAACACTGGTTTCCTGACTCCTGTATTTCAGTCACACGATTTATCTCTGGCTGAACATTTTCATGTGGTGCTGTTTCCTATTTTTAAACAATAGGGGAAAAAAAAGGGAAGATAAGAAGAGCATAACTGTGACCTGTTGACTTATTATGAGATCATGGATTCCTTTTAACTAATATTTATAGATTTTCATAAAAAATAGCTGAGACTTTGGTATTTTCTGACATATATGCCGTTTTAGCCTCAGGGTCAGAAGTTAAGATCTCATCTGAATTCTTTCAAAATCCTCTGTGAAGACACATAGTAATCATGGAAATACAAATTGTATCTGCAAGGAAAGTAACCAAGTGAAAAGAAATATTGCTGCATTTTGGTTTGTAAAATTCTCTCAAAGCCCTTTGTGTGTTTTGACACCCTCCTAGAAAACCTTTATAAAATTGATCAGGAGGGAATAGCATTTGTCAATTCTCTTTAATGGGGTTTCCAAAGGTCACAAAAATGTAGAAAGGCTCTTCTCCAAGAGTCGGGATTATCTTTAATTGTAAAGCAAGCTGGAGCAGTGCAAGCGAGGAGCTCTTGGAGGTGAAGGGGTCTTTGCACTTAAGTAAATGTAAAACCAAGTCCTGGATTTAGATCCTTTATTATCTAAAGGGATTTTTTTTTCCAACTGGGAATACCCCATTAGAAATTAGCTCTTACACTGCAAGCACTGGCAGGCACTTAGTTAAACACATTAATTCTGCAAACTGTGGGAAAACGACACCCATTTCAGCAGATGTGCGATGCGTCTGGTGTAGATTTGCATAAGAATGCATATGCTTCTCTGTGAGTTTCTGCCTTGATTAAAACTTGCAGGCACCTTTTCTTCTGTTGCTGTGTCTGCATTCTTGGCTGTTAATGGTTTAATTGAAAATACCCCGCTTTTTTCTGTCTTAAGATAATTCATTTTATTTACACAGTGCTGCACTGTAGATGGGCTTGGTGCCGTATAGACAGAGGCTGCTTTGCTTGTCTTTTGGAATTTGTAGCCAGGACCAGAGAATAAAGGATACAGCAAACATGAAAAATGGCAAATGTGTTTGAAAGTGGATGGAGGATTACACGGTGCAGTATCAGGAGCTGGGAGGGGATTGTGTGTATTCAGTCTCAGCTTCCAAGGCGGTGTGGGAATGGAAATCGGTGCTGTGATGAGAGGAAAAGAAGTGTTGAGGAATCTGTGACTAAAAATGATCTCAGACTTAATCCCTCCCAGCCTTAGGCTTTCACAGCAACAGTCCAAGAGATTCAGCAGAACCTCTTCACCTTGGTCCTGTTCTCAGTCTGGATGGCATGAGAAGAGTGTGGGAAATACCTTCAGGTAGACTCTAGCATTCAGTCAGAGAAAGCTCTTAACTCTGGTAGCAGGGGATTGAAGCAAGGTACTGGGAGGCAGGGAATTGAAAAAGAGAAACATTACTTGGATTTTGACTTGAAATTTCCAACAAGGAGACAAAACTTCCAAGCAATAAGCATTTTGTGTCCATTGTATCCACATAATATGATGTAAGAAATGCTGGATGCCCACTACCACCTTCTAGGGCTTCAGAAGGAGATGGTTTTTGTTGTGGTTTTTTTTTTTTATTTGTTTGGGTTTTTTGTTTGTTTATTTGTTTTTTTTCTAGAGCTTCAGGAGATGATGTTTTGTGTCAGGAAAGGGAGGAAGCTTAAAGCATTGGGGTCTGTGGGACAGGCACTGGATGACAGTGAACCAAACTGCACCAACAACAGCTCCATGCTCTCCTGAGAGAGCTCTGATGTTCCCCAGCTCTGGAATAGCAGCCTTCAGGGCTAGGCTGAGTAAGCTGGAAAGCCTGGAAATTTATGACACATCCGTTTTTTGGGAGATCCCTCACAGAGGAACTTGAAGTTACTCCATGGAATACAACAGTGTAACTACATTTCTCCTCTTAGGATGTACATCATCCTTTGCTAGTAAGGGCTTGGAGGAAATATAGGTGGATTTGGCACTTGTGGAGGGATTTCTGCTCCCAGTTTGATACTGCAGGACAGAGTTAAAAACCTGCTTGCTTTTTCAGGATCTCATTACTTGAGTCAGTGGATTGGCTTGAGATAAGCGGAGGTAATTCACACCCTCATTTAGCTGACTCTTTAGTGCTCTGATACTGGTCTCAACAAGATAGGGGACAGATGCTGCACTACTCAGCACAGTGTGTGCTATGAGGCTTCCAGGAAAATGTGTGCAAAGCAGCAGAGGCTGGGAGGGCTCAATGCAGTCCTTGAATCTCATTTGGAAATTAAACGATGGCTTTGCTTCAGTTTTCTGTTCCATTTTGTCTTGACAAATGGTGACTGCTTTATTAACAATTCCATCAGGGCTAAAGGAGGATCAGTTTCACTGACTTGCCCCATTCATTGCCTTGCTGTATGAGTGCATCCAAAGCATTAATGGTTTTATTTGAGAGGACTGCTCTGAGCTGAGAAGGTGAGGAAATGAGGCACAGATAGGTCAGATAACTTGTCCAAGGATATCCAAGAAACTTGGCAACAGAAGCCAGATCTCCTGAGACACCTACAGTGCTTTGCTTGCATGCCTTGGGTTGCACTGCTTTGTGTTTGGGGTGCCTCTAAGCCTGCTGCTTTACTTGGAGCCTCTGTAACTATTAATAATCCTCTCAAATACCCTGTTAGCTGTCAGATCTGTAGGTCAGCAGGGCAAGGTGCCCTCAGAAGGGGAGATTTCCATTCAGGTTAGAGCATCTACTTGTTCCTTTTGTTTTTTTGTTTTTTTTTTCTTACTCCCCAAGAAGCCAAAGGTGAAGCTTTGCTGACCTTCAAAATGGAATAAACTTGTCTCATTACAGTGATAGCAGGCTGGATCACTGGTATGAAGGTGTTGGACAGCCAGCACTCATTATCTTTCCCTAATTTGTGAGCAGGGCTGGGTGGTGTCTGAATCATTAATTTCAGGTGGGTAACTCCTCACTGCTGACTGGGGGAAGCAAATACACCCCAGATCAAAGCTGGAAAACCATAGAACAATGGTGAAAGCCCTTTGAGCTCCAACATCCTTCCTGTGGCATTTGGGACCAGGTGCCAGTGCATAACACAAGTTTGGTTGGCTTTGCCAGCACTTCACTGATCCATAGTAGTTTTCCATGTTAGTTAGGTGTTTTATCTTAGGAGTACAGTGCAGTGCAGGCTCTAGGAAAGAAGAGGAGACAAAATGCTTCCTGAGAAGATGTTTATTTACATTATGAGGTTATACCTCAAGCTGTACAGACAAGCTGCTGCCTCTGCTGCGTTTCCTACTTGTTTAAATATACTGGAACACGTACATCACGCAGCAAAACACAATGTGCTCACACTTGCTAGGAAATCATTGGACTTCCTCGTCAAATAATACCAAGTATTTCCTATTTTCAGCTATGTTTCTGTAATTATTTTCCTTTTTTTTTTTTTTTTTTTGTTCAGCATGGTGAGTAGCTGATAGGTATCCTGGAAATTAAGAAGTCAGGAAAGAAACCAACATCCTCCTAAACCAGGTTTGAGAAGGTTTATCTTCTAAATGGCGTTGGTTTATGGGGTCCCTTTCTCTCTCACTCTCTGACAGCACTTGCTTAGGATGTCAGTGAGGTGTGGAGTGATTAATTACCCTGTTGAACAGATTTCATGGGGTCCTTCCTTAACTCCTTCCATTAGCTCAGGCCTTGCTCACTGAAGTTTTCAAAGGGCCTCAACTCCCTAGAGATAATGAGTTTTATATCCCATGTAGTGAAGTAGCAAAAAAAGTTTTATGGTCTTGCCATAAATATTTATGTCAGTTTGCTTCCACATACCCTTGGCTGGAGACTCCTCTGCTTAAAGAAGCTCCTGTGGTTGTTCATGGCCTCAGTTCACACTGCCTTGACAGTACTTACAGAACTGGACATTTCTAATTCAGCTCTCCTCATTTTGATGCCAG